>JAQFZH010005084.1:0-11038 GCA_034695485.1 Entomobrya nivalis
TATTTCAGTCTTTTAGCTTGCTTTACTCTAAAGATGTGATCATTTTTTAAAAACATGTATATGTATGTTTTGCTGGTTTGGTTCAACAGTAATAAAAATAGTCATTACATTTAATTGCTTTTGCTGTGCATCCTGTAGAAAAGTAATTTCTCATAATTATACGTATAAGCTCACTAAGCCGTCAACATCGTCTTCCCCTTTTATCATCAACACAGTGAAAACTTCAACAGATTTTTCTAAATAGTCATCCCAATTCAATTTTTTACAGATATGGTTTTTGAAGGAACTATACAATAGAATGTTGCTATGCAAGATGCCCTTGAGAAGTCAAAGTTATTTTTTAAAGCATTCAACCGAGCCTCTCGTAAAATTTAAAGGGAGTGGAAGATTTCAAAACTATTTAAATCCAAACTTATGGAATTATCCTTGAAAATAACCTCTAGACAAAAAAAACTTTGGCGAATTTTTTTCAACCTTGTTGAAGGAGATAATTAAGCGAAAATAAAATGCGTAAATATTCATGACGCCAGTTGTTTTTTTTGGGAGATTAAAGTTTGCTGAAATGTTGGTGTTTTTAAAACAAAACGATATTATGCCAATATATATTTTATACACCTTCGTATTTTTTCGTACTTATCGTACATATTTTAACAGCATATTTTATAAAAGTTTTTACATATCGCAAATACAAATACGAACGATAATCCTATACAGTCAGTCATATGCTACTTATCAAGTCCCACAAACATGATTCCTTTATAAAGCTCATTCTGCTAATAACAACTGGATCAATCCAACTCTCAATAATACAGAAATGCTAATGTTTGAATTGTTTTGTTTCCCAATATACTCGTTTGTTTGCGCTCTACATTTTCTTCACAACCCATATGCCAAATCTTCTGGAACAACTAACGCAGATCGATTATATTCAAAAAGTAACTTTTCTAATTCCATGTTTTACTTTGCAGCGAATCAACCCCAAACTTTGTTAAGGGTCTGATGGGTTCTATTGACGTTAGGTTTAGCTAAATAATTATTGAATGTTGTTGTAAGTGCATTATCTACCAAACGATGAAATCTATGTTTGATTCATAATGACGTATTCCAAAATTCGACTACATTTGCGTTGGATTGATTGATTTAACTTTATTTAAGTGTTAAGGATTGGTCAGTTATAAATCACAAAATGATATATAATTGTTCTAAATTACATAACACTATAAATTGTCATTTTAAATAACGACATTAAGGTAATATAAATTCATGTTGACAAAAATAGATCCATAACTAGCAAACAGTTGTAACCAAATACTACACATACTAACATAGCATAGCATTTATGTATATATTCTTTTTCCGTTTATTTATAACTAAAGATTCTACTAGTGTCATAAATGAAAATAAACTTAATGCTTCAATATTTTTACATTTTCTCACATACTCATTCCAAATAATTGTACATGGCCATAATATTGATTTCTTTAATGTTTCTGATTTACACGAAGACATAATTATTGATCCATAAAAAATTTCATATTTCATTCATATTCCTTTTAATATATTTCCGAGGTCACGGTCAATTTATGTCGACCATTTGATCAATGTCTAAATATTTGCTTTGTATCATTGCCGTTAGATCTGGCAATAGTTCCATTTCTGCCTTACATATGAAACTGTAAACACCCGGAACAAAACAATAAGCAAAGTTGATCTCGAATATCTTGTAAAGTTATTATCAACTACCTCTTTTAATCATTCCTATGTAATTGGCTTTTTCTATGATCATATTGTAAAAACTTTACTTTGCTTTGCTTGTTACAATTCTAACAAGCAGAAAACTAACAGTAAATATTAGATTTACAGTTGTGGTGACGGATATGAAAAACGAATATCGTTGTGCAAGCATTGCATTCATCGAACTAACAAAATATTTTGGTATGAAACCATATCAATTTCTGTAAGCTATATTTATGCGTACCATGTTCTGTACAATTATATATTGATATAACAGAGAGTAAAATACAAACCCAAATTGTTGTGTACCTTAAATAGATCAGAGCTCAAAAATATAAATTTTCCTCGATACCATCCACATCTAACAAATCGAAGGTTAGTGGTTGCCTTAGGCAAAGATAATATATGCTAATGGAAATACTGGGATTGCATACCTTTTACGAGCACATCTGCTGCAGAACATGCAAGTGTGAAATTTATCTTTGAGAATAGTGGCCATTTAAGATGTATAATTGTCCTGAAATAATTTGGGATGCATAGCTTTAAATGGAATTTTTGCTAATAATTAATAAGTTCTGTTAAAATTGGTCCATTTTTTCGAAAACTATTTTGTACTTAAGTCTGAACAATAAGTTATGCGGTCAGTTATCATATCGGTCCTTTAACTTCTATTCGAAGTATTCGAACCACTGACTTATTTTTATTACGTGTGATGTTTAGTAGGTTCCATTAAATTGGACAAAAAAGTATTAAATCTAACAATTCGTTTTTTAAAGATGATAAGCTATAAGGAAAAATACAATGCGCACATTTTTCTACCTTGTGAATTGAGATAACTGGCCAACATATTGTTTACAATATTTGGATATTTTTTAGACTTAGACAACAAAAGCAGGTACGTTGCGGTATGGGGCTCATCAATTCGATCTATTTTCTTATTGGATACAAAGTGTATATAATCATTCTTTGAAGCTTTAATCCTTTTTATAAGAACAGAACTATCAGCAGTAGGATTCATAGCAGTAATTATATGATTGCATGAAGCATAGGAAACAAATTATACGAAAATTGTTTTGGTAGCTTTTCGACTGTGAATGATGATGGCATCAGTACCAAAACAGTTTATATAAATGTTGTGCTTGTCCACATGTATTTGGCGGAGTGTATTCAACATCAATATTTCCAGCTAAAAGCTATCTTTTTGAATCCTGTATGTATTGTTATGTGTGTAGTCTACATCTATCCATACACACCAACGATGTGATTCTGCCAAATTTGTTGTCTTTACTTGTATGTTACATTCACAAAAAGTTCTTAGCGTAATATATTAAGCAATTTTTTAATTCTACTAAAGGTTTGTGTTGCAGGCTTAAAATTAGACTCTAAGTACCATTTTTGACGCTAAATTTGAATTTGAGGTTAGCATTAGGTCTTGACTTTTTGCCTTTAGATGGGGAACCTAAAATCGAACAAATTAGAGTTAGCAGGCTAAAATTCGAAACGTGTACTTAATTTAGTATGCAGGATTTAAACCTATGGTCACACACTTTTATTACGATGAGGGGTCCTCAAATTCTACAAATTAAGAGTTGGAAGGGTTAAATTCGAAACATAAACGTAATTTAAGATAACGAATCTTTCAAGATTTAAGAATATCGCATTTAAACCGTTTATATGGATTATTTCTATTTCATCAAATGTGACTGGATTTAACTGATACGTTTGTTTTCAAATCGATTAAAAATTAATACTTACGGTAGGCTTATTCTCAAATACCTTTGTTTCGGATACATAACTTGCACACCCGGCAATATGTTACGGGCCCCTTCCTAGTCTCTTACTTATATGTAAGTTCAACAAGGCATTGATAAGAGATAGCATGTTACTTGCTTATGTTTTGAGTTTGTGTTTGTTAAGGGGTATTTGGTATGCTTTTGTGAATTTGTACTAGAACGCTAGAATTATGGTGTTCATATTACAACAGTTATTCATCATGTATAACAAACTTATTATATTGGCAAAAATGTGTTGGGAAAAAAGCTATGCAAAAAATGGATTGTAGAAAACATGCATAAACTAAATACGCAATGGAACAACAGTAGTATTTCATTTTTAAGGATTTTTTTATTTCATTATAAACTGTTAATTTTATTATACAGCAAACAAAGATGCAAAACCCAATTGTGGTTACCATATACCATATATAATGTTTAGCTATTCATAAGAACCTTTCATAAGAGTTATGGTACCTTTTCCCGTATACATGCTAATACTTTTTACTATGATATTTAAACTGGCCTAAAATCCCAATATAACCTATTACGTATATATTGTAAATTCAATGTTTCATTATTAATTATCAAACTACGCTTTCTCAACAAATTAGTAGTTGCTAAAATTACATTTCATTTAAAACGTTTAGACTAAAAATCGTAACTACCACTAACATTACACTTAAAACGCAAACATGCTAAAAGATTGTGAAAATGCTTAAAAAAACTTGATATTTTATATAGAAAATTTATTACTATATTATACTTATGTATTTTAGAGTTATCTTCCGCTCCAAATATTGTCTCAACTGAAATCCTGTACCCAAACATTTTTAAAACTATCCTTTTACATACCTTTGATTATTCCTACAGCCGAAACCAACCTACTCCAGCCTTTTTATAGAACTTTATTCTCAATATACTCGAACGATTAACTACATAATGCATTTTAGGTAAAACATAAGAAACATTTGGGATAAAAAGAGACGAGACCCAATCCGATAAAGCAGTTGCTTTACGCTCAACTTTCTCCCTACGGTTTCGACTGTAGTACTAACTATGCACTTAAAATTATAAACCGTAAATGTACAAAATATGCATTGATGATTGATTTTACTTTCGATTTTTCTTTGTCATAAAACTATCTTAAAAACTATGAAACAAAAGAAAATTACAACTTACAACCCCTCAGCTCCGCAAACATAAATTTTAGACACGACACATCTGCTAACATATATGCAACCACCTCTTCATAATTTCCCCACTAAGCTGCATTAGACATCCAACTGGAACTCTCCTAAAAACAACAAAATAATTAGCAAATTAGTTAGAAGAACTCACCAAAAAATATCGTTCAAATTAAAGCGTAAATCTTAAATAAAAATTAAATTACCATCAGTATCAGCATCAGAGTCCATAACATGCGTGTCAGCTGCCCCACCCCCATTATTATTTCCCTCTTGGGCTTTAGCCCAGCATTTCCTTGAATGCTTTTTCAACCTATTTAGATTTGGAAACGGTTCAAAGCACCGCTTGCAAAATAATCTGCCCCATGAACATCCATCATCAAGAAATGTTTCTTCCTCGTCTTTAGAAGGTGAACTTACGCCACCATTCGCTTCAGCCTCTGCCTGTTCCATGACAACCTCCATCTTTACCCCATTCTTAGGCTCCACATCTACCTCTTGTTCATTTCTTTAAAAATCCCAATAAGAAAACGTTTAAATTTACCTTAACCATTCCTCCAATTAATTATAATAATTATATTTACCTGTTATTCAAATGAACCTCAGAGCATTTCTCCTGTTCAACGTTTCGCTTGATAATAATCGAATGTGGTCCAGATCTCTGTACAACAGCTTTCTCAACAATTTCCTTTTTTGGAGCAACCACACAGGTCGCCTCTTCTTGTCCCAACTCCAAGTCCGAACTCCCTCCCACCACCACATCATCTCTTGTCATATTCTCGTATTCCCGGTCCAAATGAATTACGCTGAGAAATTCGACGGTGCGTTGGTGCACCTTTGCTTTTAACGCACTCACCTCCTCCTTTAGCGCGACACAAGAAGCCTTTTCTTTTTCAAGTGCTTCTTCTAAATTCATACTTTTCTCGAATTCCTTAGCAAGCACCTTCTCGACTTCGCTGATAACGTTCTTATTGTCGTTCATATAACTTCTTAATATACCGTTCTGGTACTCCACAAATCGAAGATGGTCTTCTTGGTCTTCCATTACGACTGCTTGGGTAGCCACGAGGTTTTCTAGTTCGAGAATCCGTAATTCTTGAAAGTTAGTCTCGTTCAACTCATTGGGAAACTGTTGGAATTCCTCAGGATGACGATCTAATATTCTGTTGGTGCATCTGATGCACCTGTTGCAGCACCGACAGCGTCGGTGGCGTCTCCTTTGGGCGGGAATATTTTGTGGAGGTGAAGGTGGGGGTGGGAGGGCTCCTTGTTGTTGAGGAGGGAAATAGGGAGAAGGGAAAACGTATGGGATGCTTGCTGGATTGTTGAATTGAGCGAGTTGGAAACTGCCTCCGTATCCGTATGAGAGTGGTTGGGGTGGTGGTCGGAATGGAAGAGTTCGGAATTGATTTGGGGGTTGGGCGATTGGGGCTTGAGTTTGACCCGAACGAAAAGTTGAGGTTAAGATTTGCATGGTAACTTTTTATAACAAAAGTATTTACTTTTTTTGGAGTATTGGAAAATATTTTTTTAAGTAATTAAAAAAAATTGCAGTTTTTGCAAAATATATTTGTGAAATGGAGCGTACTCGTAAAGTAAGTATATACAGCTTGCTTGTTGAAAGATGTCGACGTGTTCTTTTTGCTGAAAGCTTTGAGCAGTATAGTTTTGTGTAGGGATTGTGGTGGCGACGGTTGTGATGATGATGATGATGATTTAGGATGAGTTAAAATGGTACACTGTCTGTGAAGCGTATATTCAATTTGCTACTGTCATAGCAAAATTGCTTTCTCTACTTATATGCTCGATAAAGTAGCTATATAGCTTGTATGATGTACTGTACTGAAGTATGTGTTTTTGCATTGCAATTTTTTTAGAGTCTCTAAACCCTAGGATACATTGGTTTGTATCATGAACAAGTACACTTGTCACCTGGTATTCAAAATGCATATATTCTCGTATCCCTAATATAAGATTGTTACTACTCACGTCAAACAAACAAAGCAACGGGCATGATAAATCTTTGAAGATGGCCCTACTTAAAGGATTTTTAGGAAGCTAAAATAAATTTAAATTAGAAACTATTTTTTTTAAAGATGGTTGTATTCTGAGATACAAAGATGCAATTTCCTTGTAAATTATTTTGCGATTGGGATTCTAGAAAAGCCGCAACCTATAGATTAATAATTTTCGTGGGTCGGGGTGAGTATGATTCTGGGATTCAAAGATTCTTGGTACTTTCAAATATAAGAGTTTATATTTTAGAAAAAAGGTTCGACGTTTATAGCATCATTTTAATGCTCGTGCTTATTCAATAGTAGATATAAAGGGTTTTTGAAGTATTTAGGAGTTTGTAAGGAGTACAGTACAACGTTTTATTATTGGATACGTAGTTGACTTTGGTATATGTTTGAACATAAGCTAGCACACATTCTAGCAAAGTATATATTGAGTAGTCACGTACAAGTAGAGTTTGGTGAATAATATTCATATTCGATGCTAGCAATGATTTTGGCCTGTGACGCTTTGGTTCATTGTATTCTCTGAGCAAATATCTTAAGGTGATTTAAAACGCGATTGACAACAGCTTCTTTTCAGTTTTATTACGTGCAGCTTGCAGCTGCTTGTTTTTTGAATTGAAATGAGATGGGACCATCCATATGTAACGTTATACGTTATATCTATACGTTGAGTTGATGTATTCAATGTTTTTCGAAGAATGGGTTATTGAGTTTATTTTTGGACAAATGTCGACCAGATTTCAACTACCATATATTACTCAGGAATGATATGTTATGATATTATCTGTATCCGTCTTCAAAGTTTTAAACTAGAATTCGTTGAACCGTTTGTATCGGTTAGTAAATAAAGTACGTATTTTTTTTTAATTAGCTTAAAATTAAACAAGCAAATTGTGTATTAAGAATGCCATAAATTTGAAGTAGAACGCAGCATATTTTGAGTAAAAAACTATAACTTAGACCTACAATTTCTGATGATTAGTTTATTTGATTATGTAATAAAATATTTCGTTAGAAAATATAACGTACTCTATTTTTTAAACCTAACGATAAAAGTAGGAAAATGATTGTTTAGTTATCACATTGCTAATTAATGTATGATGCAATATTTTCTGGACAAACTAAAGTTTTTAAGGTAGTAGTAGTTCAACGAAAATTCAACCTAATTAAATTAATTGGGGAATAGGTGCATTATTTTAGGAACGTCTGTTGTTTGTTTTTTCTTCCTTTAATATTAATCATTAACCAAAATTAAATCAACTATACGATCTTTCATTGTGTTGACATAGTCCACTTGATATTATTTATCGATAGGATCCAAAAGTTGATAAAGAATTTTTGATGGTCTTTATGCCTTTGCTCACTCAAATCAATCTTTTGGCCTGCACAAAAATTATTTGCAGTGCTGGTTTGGATACATGGTTTAATCTAGCAATGTATGCCATTACACAAATAAAGCAGTATTCTCCCAGAAGGGAAATAACAAATGATCAGAATACCATTGATTTGGGTGGTATATATACATATGTGATATATAGAGATACAGAATACCAACATACTGCAGATATACCGAAAGTTAAGACTTTTTCCAAAGATTGCTGTATACAAGCATAGCAAAGTACAATTTTTCAGTGATAATCTAACAAGCTGCTTTAATACAACTGGTTTTAGCACACAAAGTCAAAATGGACAAGGTATTGAAGAAACTTGCCCACATCGCACGTAAACTAAAGATGTGTATGTACTGAATTAAATATACAGTCAAAACCAAAAGTAGAATGTCACAAATGACCATACGGACATCGTCCAACTTGGCAATTAAATTACCTGCTACGGCACTTATTTCCAAGTGGACATCCGTTTGCTTCAATATGCGAGTACATTTTGAACGTTATGTTATTTTTTGAGTCAGAACAACTCGTTTTATTGTTTTAAGCACAAAACACACCAACTTTGAACGAAAAACACAAAGTTACATGATAAAATTTCAAACCTTGCAATACTTTCTGAACACTCAATTTTTGCAATTTTTTAAAAATGCAGTGCCATCAAAAATTTCAGGAGGAATATCTAAAACTATGCATACAGGTAAACTCGCAAGAAGATTATCTACCTAGATCCGTAAACCGCATTTCGAAATACCGACACTTGTAGAAGTTATGGAGATTTTTTGAATCTTGCAATACTTTATGAACAGAGTGTAGTTTGCATCAAGATATATACTTAGTGTACACCCAAGGCTTATGATCCAAAAGAATGATATCAAGAACATTGTGAAAAAATGCTATGATGCTTAGGTTGCTGAGCTGATAATCTAAAAGGAAACTTTGCAATAACGCAGCGAAGGATGAAATGATGAAAGTCAACTTCAAAGTCGTAGATAAAGTAAAGAAAATTAAAGAAATGCCATCTTGATTATTTATTGTTTATTTACAAGAATTTTAAGAGTAGGGTTAAATGAAATGCATGATTTTATTTAAATTATTTTTTTCACAAATTAAGGCAATCAAAATACCAAAATGTAGCAGAAAAATTCTACCAAAATATTACTTCAAAACTAAACTTAAATTAAACTTAGTATGTCTTCCAAATTCCAATCTTATCTATAATATAATATATTCATAAAATACATATGACCAACACCAACAATTGTTTTTCCCCAACTTATCATTTAAAAAAAATCCAAACATATCTATTTTTACAAACTCGATTCGATTATAACTATCGCTAAATATATGCATACATTCCACTAAAAAATTCCAAACCTAAACATAATTACCAACACTTTCTTCTACGCTAAATTTTAGACTATGTATTATTATAAACTTTTAACTTTCTAAAAACTAAACTAAAAATAACATTTAAAAATCATAACCAACACCAACAATTGTATTCATCATACCTATTTTAAAACCCAAAAGTAAAAATATTGCAAAATTTTAATTACACTTAAAACTAACATTGCACTTATAATTATAAACTTAAAATTTATAACATAACATATATTGATAATTATTTTTTTCTATTTACAAAAAAAAATCTATTTAAACATACCGAATATTACAACCCATTACCACCAACTTACCCCCCCAATATATACAAACTCCATCGTACTGTATTGCTGCATGCATTTAAACTCCATCCCATTCCCCCCCCCCTTTAATTAATTTCCATTAGATGTCCAACAACTCGTCTTCTAAAATATATACAAAAAATAAATACCGACTAAGTTTCAGTAGGAACTTTTAAATTAACAAAACTCCAAAGTACTTTAAAAATCATACAAATAAAAATTTACCTTCTTCGTCAAGTTCAAAATCAGTATCATCATTTTTGCTCTCTTTCATATCCTCCGCTTCATTATCACCGTCTGTCTTTCCTCCCATGCTTGTGCACTTCTTCTTCGATTCATAATGTTGATCCACCTTCGTTTGATTAGGAAAAGGTGTGAAACATCGCACGCAAAAAAACTTGGAACAGCCACTATCATCATCATCATCATCATCATCAGAATATTCATCCGTCAGATCTCCGTCAGAGGATGAGCTAGAACTCAAATCATCATCCATCTCAGCTTCTGGCTGGTTAATTCCAGCCTTCGTCCTCACAACCTCTTTAATTACAACAATCTCATCATCCTCATCCTCCACTTCTTCTTCATCACTTTAAAAACCAAACAAATTCAAAGCGTTAAATTATTATTTTTTTAAACAATTAATTAACCATCCAACATCCTAATTATACTTAAATCTCAAAATATAATTTACCTTCCAGTATAATGCAATGTAATGCATTGCCCCAAATCCTTTTCTCCACCGAGTAATTCACAAGTAGTGTTCTCTCCTTCAACCTCATATCTGACCTTCTTAGTTCCTGCATCATCATCTTGGTCGTCATCATCATCGTCAAAGTCATCCCCATCATCATAAACACTTTCTTCATCATCCTCATCTGCTGACCATTTCCGCTTCATTCCAGACGTCTCCTCCACAGTTGTCTCAACAATTTCCTCACTAAACGGATATGGTAGTAATGGTAGAAATGTAAGAAATGGTTCCAATCCCATCGAATTTTCCAGCATGTCTTCTCCATCCTCCAACTTCTCCTCCTCCAACTTCTCCTCCTCACCACCACCCTGTTCCCCTTCAGCTAAGTTAACAATACTCCATTCTCCATACTCACTTTGGGAGGAGCCATTTGGAGAGGATTCCCCGGAAGATTCACTTGTTACTTTTTTCAAAAGAATTTTCGCCACCTGTGGCTGTGGCACCGGCACCTTCTCCACCACCAACTCCTCCTTATTTTCCTCCTCACGTGGCTCCTT
>JAQFZH010005085.1:0-11035 GCA_034695485.1 Entomobrya nivalis
GAAGAGTTTAAAAAGTTGTGTAAAGCGGTTCAGCGGGACTTGCCCCGACCTGTGGATGTCAACATGACTATTTTACGTCCATCGAGTATGATGGATCAGTTGACAGATTTGCAAAAGGCGGAGGAGTTGATAAAGAAGGAGATGGTGTTGATGATGCATCACGATGCCCTTGTGGCTCCGGCGGAGAATCAAGTGGTTTATAAGAAGGGTCAGGCGTCGATACATAATCAGAGTCAGCATTTGGGGTATCTGGAGAAGTATAGGTATGAGGAGGTGTCCCCTGAGGATATGGAGGGGGCGAGGGAGCTACTTCAGCAGGAAATGGGGACGGTGAAGAAGGGAATGGGGCATGGGGATATTCCGTTGCCTGTGTATACTCAGGTTTGGGAGGAGTGCTTATCTCAGGTCGGTGGAAATTGATAAGCTTTTTTAAATAATTTTTTTATGGGGGAAAATTAAATGGGGGCGGGTTTTGTTTAATTAAATGTTTAGGTACTTTTTCTTCCTGGTCAAAATCGATATACAAGGGCTTCCCTTGCAACTAAAAAGGATCGGGTGGAGAGTCTCGAGAAGAAGTTGGAGGTGAATAGGAATCACATGACGAAGGAGGCAAAGCGTGCGGCGAAAATAGAAAAGAAGTTGAAAATATTAACAGGTGGCTATCAAATGAGGTCCCAAGCACTTTTGAAACAGTTTCAGGATATTTCCGATCAGATTGAGAAGAGTAATATGGAAAAGGCGACTTTTGAGTTTTTGAGAGATATGGAGGAGGTTGCTATACCCAGACGTGTGCAGGTAAAAAAAGAAGAATGAATAAATTTGTAAATCAAGCTGTTGTGTTGAGTTTAATTGGGTTTAAAATTAAATGATTTAATTTGGTGATTTTTTTTGTGTGAATTTTTAGGGGCTGAGAGAAGACGTTGATAGGCAAAAGGAACGTGAGAAAGAACTTCAGAATAAATTTGGTGATTTACACATCCGGCTTACGGACTACGGCGTGTCGGAAATGAATTAGTTTAATTGTATTAATATTTAACTGTCATAATAGCATAAATTGATAATTAAGAGTGAAAGTTGATTAAAAATTTTGCAGGAAAAAATAACACATTTCAGAGTAATCCTTGTTCCTATCCAACCTTGTATACATGTTAGATTCAAATTTTAAATTACAGAAAATTTGGAGTTTTTATTTACAGACTTTTTTAAAATTTGGTATAAATGATTGTTTAATTGCTGGAATAAATATCTAATTACTATAAACATTAATTATGTTATCATTTGAGATTTAACTATTCAATTTATCTTCAAACATCACAAAAAAATGGGAAAAGAATGTTAGCTTCATTGAAGTCATAATTACAATTCCGTAAGGGCTTAAAATGAGTTAATATTTTTTTGTCGTTTTAATGAAACTTGTACAGCTGCTAGGTATATGCGGATATTATTATATTGTCAATATTGTTAAGTTTAATTTTGCTAAGGCCATTAAATATCTTGTAGTCTATCCAAATGAAAAGTTTTGTGTTAAGACGAATAACAATTAAAGTGCAGAGATAAATAAGTCAGTAGCTTTTTTGATGATGTTTTGTCATTTACTAAATACATTTTTCCGAATGATTCCCATGAAAAACTAATAGATTGAAAGGATATCAAATCAATCAAGTCTTAAATTAAATGAGGGCTTGCGCATGTGAAAGCTTAAAAAGTAACTGTCGTGAGTAGCAATCCATGAATAATAATGAATACTAATGTTTATTGAAAGTATGAAAAAATACGAAGTAAAAGCTAATTTCATGAATGTACAGTTAATAAGTTCACTAATTGTTTATTCTGAGTTATATACATCTAATCGATATTTAGGTCAATGTCATATTATCTATTTTATGGAACTATACGAAAGAACCAAAAGTAACAAAACTAGTTGGTTTAAATAATTAAATAATTAATAAGACTACAAATACAAACTCGTTTAGAAAAAACAATATATACACAAATGGTATCATGATAAAAGTGATTTTATTTAAAGTTCGGTGGACAGGTCATGTGACGGGAGCCAAAATAGTGGAGTAAAAGCGTGGTGATCAAGAATACTAAAATAACAATTTACTAAAACAAGACGCTAGAAACACCCACACCCACTAGAATTACAGGAATTGATTTGTCATAAAAGTAGATAGAATTGTCTAGCTAAAAGAATCTGTATGCATGGTCATTAGGCATTCTTTGATTGCCGGTTTTTGCAGGTGCTTTTGTGCCAAGAGAGCTGCGAACTAGTTCCATGCTCCTTTCCGCACCGCCGACAAATGTAGGGATTTTCACCCAAATGCTTGCTCCGAAAATGGTCCTCCAATTTCCAGTTGGCTCGGAAGGCTTCAGCACAGACCGTGCACTTGTGGGGCTTCTCTCCAGTATGCAGCCCCACATGACTCCGAAGTCCAGTGGAAGTCGCGAACTTTTTAGCACAGAGTGGACACTTGAAGGCCTTAAGGCCGCTGTGACGTTGCTTGTGGGTCTTCAAAGTGCATTTGTGGTTGAATGTTTTGTGACACAAGTCGCACTGGAATTTCCTTTCATTCAAGTGCACCTGCTGATGGACGTTGAGGTGATGTCTTCGTCCAAATGACTTGTTGCACTTTGAGCAGCGATACGGACGCGCTCCGCTGTGGACTCTTGAATGAACTTGAAGTTGGGATGATGTGGGGAAGTTCTTGCGACAAGTAGTGCACCTAAAAGGTCTCTCTCCAGTGTGAACTCTCATATGAACTCCTAGGTGACCAGTGTGGTCAAAAGATTTTCCACAGAGGTTGCATTTGTGAGGTCGTACGCCTTGATGGCGAGACATGACGTGTTGTTTGAGGTTCCCTTTCCGGTTAGCTTTGTAGCTGCATTGAGAGCACTGATATCTTTTCTCTTCTGAGTGCACTTTCTTGTGCATTGACAATCCTTGCTTTTGCTTAAATGATTTGTTGCAAACTCCGCACGTGAAACGCCTTTCTTGACCATGTATCAGTTCATGCTTCTTCTTGTTTCCTTCTCTGTTGAATTCATGTGCACAGATGAAACAATGAAAGGGTTTTTCCTCAATATGGCGAAGCAAATGAAGAGGTAGGTTGCGAGGTATTTCCCCACAGAAAGGGCATGTCGATCTCCTTGTATCCCTGCATAAATTTAGTCAAGAGAACATAATTAATACATTTTCACAATAGATATTAAATACCAACAAAGCGTCAACCCATTCACATTACTTTTTTTCACAAAATCAAACAAACTTACATTTCAGCAATATATAAAGCGCCACTTCCTTCTCACTCAACAACACCTTTAAATGCTAATCTAATTATTTTTTATAGAAATCAATTCACAATTTCAAGAATAAGTAAAAAAATTAACTAACTAAAAAACATAACTAATAAAATCGCGCACTTGTCTCTGATTAATTATGATTATAAATTTCCAGCGACTTTGTAAAAAACTGATTTCACTGAAAATATTAAATTGTTTTACGAAAAGTTTACGGGTCCATTTTACTGAACATGAAGAGTATAGCGAGCTTACTTGGCTAGGTAACAAATAAGAATGCTTACAGACAACAGATAAGAAAAGTGCACGTAGTCTTCACCCAAAAAGGAATACTAAAGCCAAGCAGGCCCGTTCAAAAATCTTGCAGCATTCCAGTATCCACAACGAAGTCACAAGACAAGGCAAACGCAGAGATAAGAAGACTAGCAGCCTAGATTTATTTTGTACATCTACCGAAAAAATGGAACACTCAACTTATTTGCATACATTCATGCCTTAAATCCAATTTATCCAAGAATATGCTAATTACCAAATATTGCCCTAGAATGGAAGCACATTTTTATCCTCCCAACCCAACCAATATTTTCTCTCTCAAATCCACTATCAATCATAAATGGGATACACTGTGTATTGTAAATTGCTTGGATTCATACAGGATGTATTTTGTATTTAAAATTGGGATAAGTTAGATTTGCTTTACGGTGATGCATGATGTGAAGTGAACAAAGTGATATTCGATATATTATGTTTCTTGTTGGGAGTGCAAGTCGTAAAATGCTAAGAAATAATCTGGATTACAGAATACGGGAAACTAGTGGCTATTTTTAATATTTTTTTTTATTTTTGGGAAGGAAAAATTATTTGATTTTTCTTAAACTTAAAGCTGCCGGAAAGCTATTTTTCTTCAATTATTTCAAAAGGGCTATCCCAAAATAAAAAGGAAAGGACCGAGAGATTGATTGGCCTAATAATTAAATGTTTTTATGATTGAATCTTTCGTTTCTAAACGAAAATGTAAAATAGTCCGTCTTTTATTACCCCATTTCCCAAATATTCGGTAAAAAATCTTAGCATGAATTCTCTTGAAAAAACTGTGTGATGAATGGTGATGAAATGATTTTTCTTTCACAAAATTAATTCTCGGAACTGATTGTATTGATATTAGTTTTTATTCATTCGGAATGCAACTATCTTATTAGTGAGGAGATTAAAATTGTGTGAGCTTACTTTGGATTGGGAAATATTAAGTTAGTTTTGTTGAGGTCATTAAATATCTTGTATTCTATTTAGGAGAAAAGTTAGGAGGAATTGAAATTAAAATGCAGATACACAAGACAATATAGCCTTTTTGTTGATGTTTTGCCATTTACTAAATGCATTTCCATTTCCCGACTGTCATAAAAATTAGTAGCTTGTATGTATTTATGTATGCATTAATTGTATGCATGTATACATGTTAGATTCAAATTTTAAATTACAGAAAATTTGGCATTTTTATTTACAGACTTTTTAAATTTTAAATTTGGTATAAATGATTGTTTGATTGCTGGAATAAATATCTAATTACTATAAACATTAATTATGTTATCATTTGAGATTTAACTATTCAATTTATCTTCAAACATCACAAAAAATGGGAAAAGAATGTTAACGTCATTTAAGTCATAAAATTGAGTTAAAGTTAAAATGAGTTAATGTTTTTTTGTCGTTTTGATGAAACTTGTACAGCTGCTATGTTTAGGCGGATATTATTATGTTGTCAATATTGTTAAGTTTAATTTTGCTAAGGTAGTCTATCCGAATGAAAAGTTTTGTGTTAAGACGAATAAAAAATTAAAGTGCAGAGATACATAAGTCAGTAACCTTTTTGATGATGTTTTGTCATTTACTAAATGCATTTCCTCTTTCTGATTTCCATAAAAAACTAGTAAATTGAAAGGATATCAAATCAATCAAGTCTTAAATTAAATGAGGGCATGCGCATGTGAAAGCTTAAAAAGTAACTGTCGTGAGTAGCGATCCATGAATAATAATGAATACTAATGTTTATTGAAAGTATAAAAAATACGAAATAAAAGCAAATTTCATGAATGTACATTTAGTATGTTCACTAATTGTTTATTCTGAGTTATATACAACTAGTCAAAATTTAAGTCAATGTCATATCATTTTATCATTTTTGGGATAGAAGTATACGAAAGAAGAAGTAACAAAACTAATTTGTTCAATTGAATATATTCAAATTTAATAATACTAAAACTAGAAAAATACAAACTCGTTTAGAAAAAATAATATTTACACAAATGGAATCATCATAAAAGTAGTTTACAGGTCGTGTAAAATAGAGGCGTGAGAGAAAGCGTGTGGTGATCAAAAATACTAAAATTACAATTTACTGAAATACTACACTAGACTGACTACCCACTAGAATTACCCAAATTGATTTTTCATAAAGGTGGATTTGTTGAGCTCGGTTGTCGTCTAACAGCAGCTTAAACAACGTGAAAGTATGCTCAGGTGGCATTCTTCGGTTGCCGTTTTTTGCAGGTGCTTTTGTGCCGATAGAGATCAATACTGTATCCATGCTCCTTTCCACACTTTCGACAAATGTATGGATTTTCCCCCAAATGCTTGCTCCGGAAGTGGTCCTCTAACCTTGCTTTAGTACTGAAGGCGTTAGCACAGACTGAACACTTGTGGGGCTTCTCTCCAGTATGCGTCTGAACATGACTCCGGAGATCACTGGAAGTCGCGAACTTTTTTGCACAAAGTGGACACTTGAATGCCTTATGTCCCCAGTGACGTTGCTTGTGCTCCTTCAAATTCCTTTGGTGGTTGAATGCCTTGGGACACAAGTCGCACTGGAATTTCCTTTCATTCAAGTGCACCTGCTCATGATTCCTGAGGGTACTCTTATCTCCAAATGACTTGTTGCACTTTGAGCAGGGATACGGACGCACTCCGCTGTGGACTCTTGAATGAACCAGAAGTGCTGATGATGTCGCGAAGTCCTTGCGACAAGTGGTGCACTTGAAAGGTCTCTCTCCAGTGTGAATTCTCATATGAACTCCAAGATTACCAGCTTGGCCGAAAGATTTTCCACAAAGGTTGCATTCGTGAGATCGTAAGCCTTGGCTAGACCTGATATGTTGTTCAAGGCTCGACTTCCATTTTACTTTGTAACTGCATTGAGAGCACTCATATCTTTTCTCGTCGGAGTGAACCCTCTTGTGAGCTGATAGAGCTGCTTTTTGTTTAAACCCTTTGTTGCAAATATCACATGAGAAACGCTTTTCTTGACCATGTATCAATTCATGACTCTTCTTGGTTGCTTCTGTGTTGAACTCCTGTGCGCATACTGAACAGTGAAATGGCTTTTCCCCAATATGACGAAACAAATTACGAGAAAGATGAGTAGGTTGTTCCCCACAGAAAGGACATGACGATTTCCCTGTAGCCCTGCAAAAATATAGTCAAGGAAACATAATTAATACACATAAATATTGTGAATTCATAAGAGCGTATTAAATACCAACAAAGCGTCAACCCATTCACATTACTTTTTTTCACAAAATCAAACAAACTTACATTTCAGCAATTCATAAAGCGCCACTTCCTTCTCACTCAACAACAGCTTAAATGCTAATCTTAATATTTTTTATAGAAATAAATTCACTATTTCAAGAATAAAAAGACTACCGAACTAAAAAGCATAACTAATAGAATCGCGCACTTGTCTGTAATTAATTATGATTGTAAATTTCCAGCGACTTTGTAACAAACTGATTTCACGGAAAATATCAAATTGTTATACGAAAATTTACGGATCCAACACTGAACATGAAAAGTATATTGTATATCGGGCTCGGGCTTGCTTGGCTAGGTAACAATAAGAGTGGTTACAGACAACAGATAAGAAAAGTGCTCGTAGTCTTCAGCAAAAAAGGAATACTAAAGCAGACCCGTTCAAAAATCCTGCAGCATTCCAGTATCCACAACCAAGTCACAAGACAAGGCAAACGCAGATAAGAAGACTAGCAGCCTAGATTTCTTTTGTACATCTACCTTAAAAAAATATAACAATCAACTTGTTTGCATACATTCCTACCTTAAATCTAATTTGTCCAAGAATATGCTAATGACCACGTATTGCCCTAGAATGGGAGCCCATTTTATCCTCCCAACAGCAACCCAACCAACATTTTCTCTCTCAAATCCACTATCAATCATAAATGGGATACACAGTGCATTGTACATTGCTTGGGTTGATACATGATGTATTTTGTATTTAAAATGGGATAAGTCAGATTTGCGCTAAGGTGATGCATGATGTGAAGTGAACAAAGTGATATTCGATATCAAGTTTCTTATGAGTGAATGCGAAGGCGAATACGGGAAACTAGTGACCATTTAAAAAAAAATATATATTTTTAGGGAGGAAAAATTATTAAATTTTTCACAATTTAAAGCTGCCGAAAAGCTATTTTTCTTCAAATACTTCAAAAGGGCTACCCCAAAATAAAAATAAAGAACCGAGAGATTGATTGGCCTAATAATTAAATGTTTTTATGATTGAATCTTTCGTTGTTAAACTAAAATGTAAAATATCCCGTCTTTTATTACCCCATTTTCCCTAATATTCGGTAAAAAAATCTTAGCATGAATACTCTTTTGAAAAAAATTGTGATGAAAGGATTTTTCTTTCACAAAATTAATTATCGGAACTGATTGTATTTATATTAATTTATGTATTCGGGATACAACTACCTTATTAGCGAGGAGATTAAAATTTTGTGAGCTGACTTCGGATTGGGAAATATTAAGTTAGTTTTGTTGAGGTCATTAAATATCTTGTATTCTATTCGAATGAAAAGTTAGGAGGAATTGAAATTAAAATGCAGATACACAAGACAATAGCCTTTTTGTTGATGTTTTGCCATTTTCCGATTTTCATAAAAATTAGTAGCTTGAAAAGGATAGCAAGTCATTTAAATCTTAAATTAAATGAGGATGTGTCAAGGCTTAAAAATCGACCATCGTTGTGAGCGTCGTGTACTTGCATTCTATAAACCCATCTATGTATATGCTTCTTTATCATTTAGAATTGAAGAAGCGTCCAAGTTACAGTGTAAGTTAACCATTGCAAATTGTAATGAAGAGACGAGATGATGAAACGATTTTTCTTGCGAAAGATGATTTCTCGGAACATTTATGAATTTTAATTAATGATGATCTCTTTAGAAAGTATGGAAAATAAGAAATAAAAACGAATTTCATGAATCTGCAATTACTATGTATGTACACTAATTGTGTATTCGGTCTTTTATAACAACTAATCAATATTTAGGTCAATGTCATAACATGTCATACGAAATGGAATTATACGAAAGAGCTAGAAGTAACTGATATGAAACTAATTACTATAATTAAATAGATAATATTACAAAAACTAGAAAAACCAGTACTCACATTTAAAAAAACTAAATAATTACACAAATGGCTTTATCATATAAATAGATATTATAAGTTCGGTGGGCAGGTCGTGTGTCTCAAGGCCAACCAACAAAGTGTGGTCTGGTGATCAAGATTACTAAAATTACAATTAACATAAATACTAAACTAAAAACACAATCTAGAATTACACAAATTGATTTAGTATAAATGTGGATAGATTTCTTGAGCTGGGTTGTCGTCTAACGCCAGCTAAAACGATGCGAATGTACGCTTATGTGGCATTCTTTGATTTCCGTTTTTTGCAGTCCCTTTTGTGCTTATAGAGTTCCGCACGGTATCCATGCTCCTTCCCACACCTTCGACAAATGTAGGGATTTTCCCCAAAATGCTTGCTCCGAAAGTGGTCCTCCAATATCCAGTTGGCTCTGAAGGCTTGACCACAGACTGTGCATTTGTGGGGCTTCTCTCCAGTATGCGACCGAACATGACTCCGAACATCCTGGAAAGTCGCGAACTTTTTAATACAAAGTGGACACTTGAATTCCTTTTTTCCACTGTGACGTTGTTTGTGCTCCTTCAAATTATTTTTGTGATTGAATGTCTTGTGACACAAGTCGCACTGGAACTTCCTTTCATTCAAGTGCACCTGCTCGTGCGTTTTGAGGCTACTATTTTGTGTAAATGACTTGTTGCACTTTGAGCAGCGATACGGACGCGCCCCGCTGTGGCTTCTTGAATGACGCTGAAGGTCTGATGATGTGGGGAAATTCTTGAAACAGATTGTGCACTTGAAGGGTCTCTCTCCAGTGTGAACTCTCATATGAACTCCTAGAGTGAAAACTCGGCCGAAAGATTTTCTACAGAGGTTGCATTTGTGAGGTCGAATGCCTTGGTGACATGACATGACGTGTTGTTTTAGGAGCTCCTTCCGTTTCGATTTGTAGCTGCATTGAGAGCACTGATACCTTTTCTCGTCAGAGTGGACTGTCTCATGCCTTGATAGAATATCCTTTCGCTTAAATCTTTTGTTGCAAATTTCACACGAAAAAAGCCTTTCTCTCCCATGTATCAGTTCATGTCTCTTCTTGTTTCCTTCTGTGTTGAATTCGTCCCGACAAACGGAACAGTGAAAGGGCTTTTCCCCAATATGTCGAAGCAGATGAAGAGATAGTTTGGGAGGTGTTTCCCCACAGAAATGGCATGTCGATTTCCCTGTAGGCCTGCATAAATATAGTCAAGAAAACACAATTAATACATATTCACGAGAGCGTGTAGAATACCAACAAAGCGTCAACCCATTCACATAAACTATTTTTTACACAATCTCAAACAAACTTACATTTCAACAATTTATAAAGCGCCACTTCCTTCTCACTCAACAACAACTTCAAATACTAACCCCAATATATTTTTATTTTAATCAATTCAAACTTTCAAAAACAAAAGGATGCGCTCATAACTTAAAAAAGTGTATTTGTCCGTAAATAACAATGATTATATTTGCTGCAGCTATGTCTGTGAAATGGAAAACTGATTTTACTGGAAATATCGAATTGTCCTACGAACATTTACGCATCCAATTCAACACTGAACATGAAAAAGTGAAGTGGACTTGCTTGGCTATGTAGCAATAGCAATGTCTACAGAAGATAAGAACAGTACACGTAGCACTACCCAAAAAAACCTACTATAATAGTCACCACGATCATTAGCATACAGCATTCCAATATTGCACAGCCGAAGCCGAGTCTCAAGTCTCAAGAAGACTTCAAGACAAACGTATAAATAAGTATTTAGTAGCATCTCAGATCTTTTTGTACATCTGTCGAAAAAATAGACCACTCCATCTCAACCCATTTGCATACATCCGTGCCTTAAATCGAGATAGTCTAAAAAATATGCTAATGAATGCATTCGCGAAGAAAAGATCTGATAAAGTTCACGATTCTAATTTTCAATAAGTATTGCATCCCACTTTGTATTTCGTACTGAGGATAGAAGTGAAATGACAGTGATTCATGTTTAATATGTGATGTCAATGTGACATGAATAAAAAGTAGAAAACTTCCTTCTTTAACTTTAATTGATTATAACATATGCTGATAAATTACATGAAATCAATTTAATACACAAGATTAATAAATATAATTAATACATTTTTTATTTCAAATTAATCAAAATAAAACAATTCTTCAAATTAAATTAAATCATTTAGTAAATATTTCCGTATCGCTTCACAGTAATCTCGTACTTGACCTGCCCACTGTCATCTTTCCTCGCA
>JAQFZH010005086.1:0-11033 GCA_034695485.1 Entomobrya nivalis
GTGTGGGTGAGAAGATGGCGCTGTCGACCACCGGAAGTGACAAACCTTTTCGCACAAAGTCCACACTCAAAGTTCCTCTGGTCATTGTGGCGCTTGAGGTGTACCTTCAATCCATCTTTCCATTTGGTTGTGTAGCTGCAGCGAGGACAGCGATGGGCTTTAATTTTTCGAGTGAACTGGTAAATGTCGTGTTAGACCGATGCTTTGTTGAAATCGCTTATTGCAAATTGCACAAGAGAATCGTTTTTCTTTGACATGTATTTGCTGATGAGATTGCAGGTTTTCTTGCCTGTTGCATTCCATCTGGCAGACTGGACAGTGAAACGGCTTCTCCCCGATATGGTGTAACAGGTGGCGAGTTAGGTCACGAGGTATTTCCCCACAAAATACACATGCCGGGTTGCCTTTGGATCTTGACAAAAAAGAGAGACAATATCCACCAAAATTAATTTTAAATATAACACGAAATAAAAACGCGCCAATTTTTTCACCTAATCACATTTTAATTAAAAAATGAATACTAAAGAAGTTCTCACCTTCCCATAATTTTTTCCAGCTTGTAGTCAGTCACCAGCGCACTCACAGTCAGCCAAAAACTTTCCTTGTTGAACTTGTCTTCAAACCGCAACAGATTTTAACACGAAAAAATAATATTTTTTTATTCCTCCACAATTATACTTTAGTTAATTATTTCAACTTCCCAAAAAAAACATCCAGAGTTAAATATAGGTTACATTTTCAGCAGCTTTGTAGGCAGGTGAATGAGCTGGAGATGAAGTGATGTCTCCACACACAAATCCAAAAAGGTAATGAAGCGAACAAAATATTTTTTGGTTAGAACTAGAACGAAGTAAAATACGTGTGTGGTAAATGCACATCTACCTTACTTCACAAAACCAAGTTTTGTAACTAGAATACATGTCTTCATGTCCTCCCAACTCCACGCATGCACAATTCCAAGCAAAGTGGAATGCGAAACAAGAACATGAACATCCTGGATTTTTATCAGATTAAAATTGTATTTGCATTTGAGTTACCTTCCTCTCTGTAAAACGATATCAGTCAATATTATTTTAATGATCAGACAGTGACAAGTGAAGTCAAGCAGTCTGGAGCCAGCGAGAAGCATATCCACTGCCAATGCAATGATGCTGTTCTGTTCCGTCTGCTTGTCTAAAATCAAGTCTTCTGCTTAAGGAATCTAGTCCACTATTCAGTTGACTATGCATAAAATATGGTTTTCCCAGTATTTCTCAGATTTCAAAGAAACAGAGCACTTTTATCCATTCAAGTTAAATACCTATAAAATGGTAGGATAGGTGGACAATGAAAATATTCTGTAACAAATTGACTGGAAATGAGTATCCTTTAAAACAAATGGATATCCCTATCCCCCACCCAAAAAATCTTCCTCGTCACCAATTCTAACAAATAGTAAGAAAGGTCATCTTGTCACTACCACTCGCCAACGATAACCCCCATAACTAAAGTGATGATCTTGTTGATCTGGGGCAATTCGATTCAACTAAAATTGTAGGCCTATTTTCGTCTCCATTTAAAAATGAAGTAAAGATATTTTTGAATGAAAATGAGACTTGTTCCAGTCATTTTACTTTGTGTATTTTGAGGAAAAGAAGAAGAGGTAATCCAGAGATAATATTATCGAATGGAGAAAATGCACATTTAATAGCTTGATGCACATTTATATTTAATTTTTAACTGAACTAATTTCACCATTTTTCCAGCTTGATCTGAGTAAAAAGTTGATTGGGGATATGGAAGGGGATGACAGGGGGGAGGATTTAGATGCGGAGGTTATTAAGGAGGATGGGGAGGAACGGAGGAATTTTGAGAGGGAACAAGGGCAAAGTTCTGAGAGGGGAGATGAGGAGAAACAAGAAGAGAATTAATTTGATGGATGTGTCGCCTCTAAACCGAAATAAGTAGTGTAACTGATATGAAGAGATGTTATATTTATTTAATGCTCATTTATCTTGTCTTCTTTGCGAACAAAAATATGCATCAAATGGCCTCGTTTTACTTTTGAAGGGTTTTTTGTATTAAAGATATTTAGATGAAAAAAAAACTTTACTTTTTGAGCTTTTTGCAAGCTTCCAGTCAAGAGTGCACTTACAGTTTGTCCAAACCTTCCCAAAGTTAATTGCTAAATTGTACACAGCAACAATTTTGCATATATGCACCATTTTGATTAGTTCTATTTATTTCCTAAAATTCAAAGAAATAAAAAATGGAGTCTGATCCATTCAAAATAAATTTCTGGACAATTGTTTGGGTAGATGGACGATGACATTAATATTTTGTAACGAAAAGGCTGCAAATGAGCGTTCCTCGTCGTCACTAAATTCTAACAAAAGCTCATCTTCTCTCAACTTCGCAAGCAATGACCCCAAAATTAGCTGATAACCTTACTGATCTGGGGTACCCTGATTCAAATAAATTTTTTTATACCTATTTGATATGTATTTAAAAATGTAGCAAAGATATTTTATTGAAAATGAAACTTGTTCCACTGATTTTTATCTGTGTATTTTGACAAATAAGGTGGAGAGATGGTCCAGCGGTTAAAATAATATGTTAATATCAACTTTATTTGTTTATTTGAAAGTTGTAAAGTTAGTGAAAACTAGAATGAATGTCATGTAAACGAATAGTCAACACTACAAATCCATTTGAGCTTCAATCTAACAACAATTGTTCTCAGGATGTCCATGAGCAGCTAAGAAGTTGAGTAGGTTGATGAGGAACGGTGGACGTGACGATCAGCGAGCGCGGTTCTTGTTACAAGTTTGCTGATGTTTCCAGAGGCCCTGACGATAGCCAAACTCCTTGTCGCATTTTTTGCAGATGTGCACTTTCTCTCCCAAATGTTGGCTGCGAAGGTGGTCCTCTAACTCTTCCGACCTTGCAAAATTCTTACCACACACAAGACACTTGTAAGCTTTCTCGAGAGTGTGCGTGAGAAGGTGCTGTTGACGACCACCGGAAGTGACAAACCTTTTTGCACAAAGGCCACACTCAAAGTTCCTTTGGTCATTGTGGTAGTTGAGGTGTACCTTCAAGCTCCCTTTCCATTTGGTTGTGTAGCTGCAACGAGGACAGCGATGGGCTTTAATTTTCGAGTGAACTTTCAAATGTCGTGTTAGATTGCTCTTATGTTGAAATTGTTTATTGCAAATTCGACAAGAGAATCGTTTTTCGTGAACATGTATTTGCTGATGACTTTGCAGATTTTCTTTCCTGTTGAATTCCATTTTGCAAAGTTGACAGTGAAATGGCTTCTCACCGATATGGCGTAATAAGTGGAGAGGAAGGTCACGAGGCCTTTCCCCACAAAACACACACGGCTGGTTTTTCGGTCTACACAAAATTATCCACAAATAAAAAAATACGAGTCTTGTTGATTGCAATTAGAAGCCACCAATTTTTCACCTTACGACATCGTAATTGTTGAATTAATTAAATAAAAATGAACTCACCGTCCAGCCATTTTTTGCAGATATCCAGCGACCAGTGCACTAACAGGTCCAAACCTTCCCAAAGTTAATTGCTAAATGAACACAACACCCACAGATTTTTAAACACTCAAAATATAATTTTCTTCTCCCCAACAATTGTACGTTGTTGATTATTTCAACTTTTATAAAAACATCCTGCGTTAAAAAAAGCTATTTGAGCAGCTTTTGTGGCGGGGCATTGAGCTGCAAATGAAGAGATGTCTCCGCACAGAAATCCAACAAGCTAATGAAGCAAACAAAATATATTTTTTGGTTGGAGCCGAATAAAAGAAGTGTGGTGAATGCACATCTACTCTACTTCACCGAACAAGCTAAAGTGCTACTACACAGTGCACGCATACAATAGTCCACCAGATAACAACATTAACATCCTGCTTCATTCTTATCGCATTAAATGTATTTCCATTTTAGTTACCTATGCATATGCACAGCTAATGCAACCCTCTGTCTTGACTTTACTACTTTGACGAGAACCAAGATTCCTATTCCATCTTTCAATACACTATACACATCTGATATACATATATATATATATATATATATATATATTTATTTATGGCTTGGGAGAAGTTGGATGAAATTTAACTACATTTTAGACGAGTAGGTAGACTAATCATTTTACTTCAAATGTGTTTCAGGGATCAATGCAATTGTCTAACAATTTACTAATTAGCACAGACGTACAAAATTTATCACTCAATAAATTACAAGTGTGAAATAACATGAAAATTGTATTTATGTCTTATAATCGAAAATCTTTTAAAAACTTATTAAAATTATTATGAAAAGAAGATGTGGTGGTGTGGAAGGTCGATTGAGAACAATTGACTTTTATCCAGTCAACTTGAATTTGTAGACATGGGTTCGGGTAGATGGCTAGATGCACAATGATAATAATTATCTAACAAAGTGGCGAAAAAAAGAATATCCCTCTCCCCACCCAAATCTTTTCCCGTCACTAATTCTAGCGAATAAGTTACAAAGGTCATCTTGCCATCACCCCCACTCCCCAAGGATAACCCTTAAATAATTAAAATGATGACCTTGCTGATCTGGGGCAATCTGATCCAAATAAAATCGTATGCTGATTTTATCTGCATTTTAAAATGAAGTAAAAATATTTAAATGAAAACGAAACTTATTCCAGTGATTTTTCCCGTTGTATATTTTGAGATACAAATAAATAAAAGCTAAGTTACTAACTGCACTCCATAGTCCACCAGATAAGAAGATTAACATCCTGCTACAACTTTTATCTGATTAAATGCATGCTGCTCAGTTCTGTCTGCTTGTCAAAAACCAAGACTTGTGTTCAAGGCATCCAGTTCACATTCAGTTGAGTATGCATAAAATAAAGTCTACTCCCTGAATTGTCAATTAAATTATTTAAAGCTTCCCTTACAAACAAATTCATTTTTTACATTCCATCTTTCAATATATTATACATAGGCATACGCACATGCATATATTTTTATGGATTGGAAAGGTGAAGGAAATATGACTACGTTTTTTGAGTACTCAACTACTTATAATTCTAGCTCAAATAAATGTTTTTGTAGTGCTCAAATGAAATAATATGTGATTGTCAGCCAATTTCGCAATGAGCCGATGAGTGCAAAATGATCACTGAATAAATCTGCAATTTTTTGAAATGAAATGATAAAATTCGATGACTTATAAACCAATGCTTAAATGTTCTCAAAACTTTTAAAATGATTATGCAAGTTGGAACATACCTTTCACAGAGTGGCCTTCACAATTTTAGTAATTTCGTAGGTTTCAAAGAAACAAAACAATTGGCTTTTATCCATTCCAAGTTAATATCCTAGAAAATTGTAGAATAGACGGACACTAAATGGCTATCCCCACCATGCAATTTGTATTCAAGCATTTTAGCGTTTGTTTGGACCCGATTTGCAAGTAGTGGTGTGCATAGGGTGTTATCAATGATACATCAGTGTTAACAGTAATAAGTGTGTGTTTCATTTGCAGGTCATCCTTGGCTACGATAACCCCCCTGGTTTGAGTAATGAAGGGTCCATTTTTGCCAAAATTAGGACCTTTTCACCTATGATGTTTTGTTTCATTGTCCTATCATCCTCCTTTCGCTTATTAAAATGACTGGCAGTTCTTGTGATGTAGCCAAATTAAAGAAGACACATGCCTTATTGTAGGGTGCTATTGTGGGAATCGCCCTTTTTATCTTGTTACTGATAGCTAACTTTGTTCAAGCCAACATTTTACGTGTAATTTTACAATATTTTGTCTTAGAGTGTAGCTAAGAAATAGTACCAGCTACAACAAAGTGCTATTGCTTGTTTTTAAGTTAAATTATGCGCTTCCTAACAGTACATAAATTTTACCCATCCATTAATTCATTTCGTAATTATTAGCAGCCAAAGTCGGCTCATTTCATTAAAAACACCCTATGTAAAGACGTTGATTCCTTGAGTCCAAAGAACGTTAAGAGGATGTCGTGGCAGTCCTCTTGTTGTCCAAGAATTAGTTGATTATGGAGCATACCATTAAGGGTGGTAAAAGCTTCCAGAGTAGCCTGAATAAAAGATTCATTATCCTTTTGATCTTTGAATATTAACTCGTTCATTTGTTTGAAAGGTATTAGCAAATCTTCCTTGCGCAATGATGGCAGGGAAAAGAGTGTCTGCATAATTGAGTTGAAATAGCAAGTGTTCCCAATATTTGGCAGACCGTTGTTTTTTGGTAGCATATCTCGTATCGTACTCTTAAACTTTATCTCCTCATGATTATTCGAATTCCATGAAAATGACGTTAAAATTTATAATCCAAACTGTGCATATTTTAAAAGCGTTTGAGTGTTAGAAAGCTATTTACCTTATTTTGGTTGCTGTATGTTTGCAGGTAATGTTAGATTACTAACATCTGAATGGGACTTAAAATACCTGAAATCGTCTTTTGAGATTTCTGAAACTAGTAAAATTATTTACTATTGTGATACAGGGTTTTTAAAGTACGCATAGTCTACATCACTACGCTTAAAACATATCACCTATTATTCTATATTACCTATTTTTGGTACTGGATCCGGCACTTTGTTTTGATGTCCTCTGTGGAAGGAAGAAAAATCCGCACTTTTAGCATCAGTGCTATTTTTAGCGGGAATTTTAGCCTGTTGTATTAAACATGAAATTAGGTCCAAATTGTTGTGAAATGTGTGATAATGGCAAATAAAAGTTATGCACACAAGTTACATTTCTAACTTGATCATCATCTTTGATGCCTACGCCTTCGTTATTTTGAGCATAAAATGCATTGGGAAAACCAAGTGCGACTGAGGATGAGCTGGGAGTTGAAGTGAGAGGAGTTGATCTACGTGAAGAAAGGGTCGTGGAAGTGGACTGCGTTGCTGGGGGCATATGTAGAAGTGGACGTTTTAAGCATATTTGGAGGGATCAAGGTGGTGGTAAGCAGAGTTGGTCGAAGGTGGTGGAGGTGGATGTGTTAAACTGCGTTGATATGGCAACTGAAATAGATGTTTCAAGCGTAGTTGGAGGGTTTGAGGTGGTAATCACAGGAGTTTGTTGATGCGTGGATGGGGTGGAGGTGGTGGATGGTGTGGTTGGAGCAAGTGTAGAGGTAGACGTTTCAAGCGTGGCTGGAGGGGTTGAGATGGTGGATGTTGTGGGTGGGGCAACTGAAGTATGTGTTTCAATCGTAGTTGGAGGTGTTGAAGTGGTGGTCACAGGAGTTGGTTGATGTGTATATGGGGTGGAGGTGGTGGATGGTGTGGTTGCAGCGTAGAGGTAGACGTTTCAAGCGTGGCTGGAGTGGTTGAGATGGAGGTGAGATGAGCTGGAGCAAGCGTAAGAGGAACATAATTTGTCGCCGAAGTTGTTTGTGCAACGGAAGAATTTTTGAGTGGCAAATCCACGATAGGTAGTTTGTAAATTTTCGAAATTTCCGTAGTGCTTGATGCTACTGCAGTAACTATAAAACATCAAAAGACATTATTATTACCTTCTTTGATCGAATCCATAGCTTTGCAATGGCTTATTCTTTTTCCCACTGTCATCCCGTCAGGGTAGGATTTCAAAGTTATTTTGGGTGCACACAATGGACTTCCAGTTGTTGTTATTGCAAATTGACAATTCGCCCGGATGCATTCTTCGCACGATTTGATGTAGGTACACGATAGATACAAAGACAATGAAATTATAATATAAAATTCAATGCGAAAAAGTTCAGTTCAGACAAAAAAATGATAATATAAAATTCAATGCGAAAAAGTTCAGTTCAGACAAAAAAATGATAATCTAAAATGGCAAAGATTCGGTGAGCAATGTGGCAAGGAGAGAGAAAGAAAGATTATGATATGATAGATTATGAAAGACTCGAGCTCGAGTAAAAAAATTATGATAAGAAAATGACGTAATTCTGAAACAAAGATCAATTTAAGTAAAAAGAGTAGAGAGTTTATTATTATGTACTGCATATACACAACCATATTGTGTAAGGGAAACACTAAGGCAATTTGGAGAAAAAAAAGAGTTATTATAAGTGAGTACATACACATATACATGCTACATGCTACATACACAATGATTAAAGACTAGCCTTAGTGAGAAAACCTACACAGATTATAAAGACCTAATATCTGCATTTGCATATGGTTATGTTGGTCCGAATATACAGCATTAATTTTACAGGAATTCAGAAAAAAATATTTACATGTAATTCGTTAATTTTTTTTCTTTTCCAGTTATTTGATTTTTACACATTTTTAAGATTTTTAATTTTTTTTTGTACTAGTACATTTTTTTATATGGTGGCTCGCCGCTCTTGCACTGCACTTGATCCACGAATTTCGCTATTTTCTTCCATCAACAACTTGATTAGCCCGAGGTAATGGGAGTCAATGAGGCTCATCTGCAAAAAATAATAAAATCATAATAATTAGTACAAGTTAAATTTGTGTAAATAAATGTTTAATAATGCTAAAATATATTTTTATACTTACCTAATGGCCGTGCCAGACCACTGGCATGTTTTCGAAATTGTTTACGGTAATCGGTGTGACTGGTTGCCACAAACGATAATTCACCCTTGAGTTCTGATTATAGAGAAACGGCCGTACCTTACGGAAACAGAAAAATAAAATAGCTTAATAGTGTTCAAAAAATACGTTTAAAACATGATTATATCTGTTTTATAAACTTACGTGTATAGTTCCCAAAGGAGACTTTACGACTGATTGAGATTTCCAAAAGTGATCACTCTTGATGTCATGGATGGGTTCCAGTCCCCAAATGCGATATGGAGCTGATTTGGACACCTTAATATGGAACGGAATTAATGTGTCGTTAAAGAAACCATTAAGCTCTTCAACACAGATTTTGACGATGGACCGAGTGGTCTTCTCTCCCTAAAATGAATTTAATCATAAAGTTAAATTTAGAGTTCAAATGCTAAAGGTACGAAAAGTTTTAAAATGTTTAATTTACTTTCTTTCTTGGAATCTTTTCTTGGTCACTTAGCTTGATTCATATATACACTGATATACAACATCATATTTCAGTGTGCTCGAGCAGGCACGGTTTCAATTTAACCTAATAGTACGTAAAAGAATGTACATTACAGAAACTGTTTTGATGCTGAATTGAACGCATGTTCATACACATGTGCTTCACAAAAAATGCATCGTACATTTCTATTTGGTACACGCACAGTCTTAAAGGAAAGGTCTTTTCTTGGTCCCTTTGCTTGATTCATATACTGATATACAACATTATATTTCAGTTTACTGGAGCAGACGGGGTTTTCATCTAACCTAATGGGTTAATATACACACGCTACTAAAGGAACGAAGAGTCCTTTTATGGATCCCTTTGTTGGCATTGTCATCGCATTATATTCATTCAATGAACCACACCGTATTTATTATACCATCATCATCATTTATTTGCACCTGCCTATATATTTTATATGCAAACACAACCCAAAAACCTCCAGCATTATTACCAAAACCATTATTTTCTACTACTAATGTCGGTTTGTATTTTTGGGAATGGTAAAGGCAAACCATGGTTTGGAGTTGTATCGTCCGGCTCTTATTTTCCCCTTTTCAATTTTAGGTGAAACCTTAAGGTTTTCTTCTCAAAATCTTTTAAACAATTCCTCGTCACTAATATTTTTGTCTTTCTTAATCACATGAATTACAATATTTTTTCCTCTCCTTTGTCCAATATTTTTCTTTGGTTTTTCTAGTTTCGTTTTCATTGAATCCTTCTCTGCTTGTAATTTCACAGCTGCTGACTCAATTGCTTTTTTACTTGATTCATAACTATTAATTTCGTTAATAATTTTATCAGTCACCGATCTCACGCCACAAAGTTTCACTTTTAATAACTGTATTTCCAAGATTAGATTCTCACTGCTACCAGTTGTTATTTCTGTTTGATTACAATGGTCCTCTACAAAATCCCATAAATCCTGTACTGCTACTTGTAGCTTTACCAAGTCTATAGCTTTAGTCATGGTTGGTTAATTTCTTTACTAAATAACTTCTACTCTCTACCACGTCTACGAGCGAACCCAGTTAGTTAATATATAAGCTACTTAAAGCTAAGCTAGTTAATATATATTTTTAAAGGTTTTTCCGGATGCTAAAAAATAGACATTTAACTTATTCTTGAGTTGCTAATGAAAAGGGCTACAAATCCATTTAAACCTTCAATTGGACAATAATGAGTTTACCGTCCACATATGCAAAAATTGAGTGGGATGAAGAATTGATTAGAAAAAGTAAGCTATTAGCCTTCCCGATTGTTGCAGGCTTGCTTATGATTTCAGAGGAACGAACGATACCCAAATTTCTTGTCACATTTTTTTGCAGATGTGGATTCCCTACCCAAAATGTTCACATCGAAAATGGTCATGTATCTCTGTCAACCTTGCATAAATTCTACCACATACTATCATCTAGTCAAAATCTGGCCTAAATGAGCTAAAAAGGAATTGGCAATTTATTGATCTGCAAACTAAACAATGTGTCCATACAGAAACTCAACAAGGTAATGAAGCAAATAAAATATTTAATTTTTTGGGTGGGAAACCAAATAAAATGTGTGGTAAAGGGACTTCTACTTTCCGTTATTAAAAAAAACTAAAATACCAACACATGCATGCATCCCTCATATATCCCGATCTAAGCCAAATCTGAAATAACATCAGAAAATTGCATTTCTGTCTGCCTAACGGTATCACTTAATATTATTCTAATGAGTACAAAGCGAAGGGAAGCCATCCGAAGCCATGAAAAGCATATCCACTGCTAACTAGGTACATTTTTGTCTAAGAACCATGTCATTCCAATACCACCCGAATAAACTATTCATTAAAGTAGAGCGAATAAAATATTTATAAAGATCAATAGTGATAAGTAACATACCTGTTAATAGTGATAAGTGACATACATATCTACGGAACATGGCATGCACAATCTGTAATGTGAGGAAGAAG
>JAQFZH010005087.1:0-11031 GCA_034695485.1 Entomobrya nivalis
TCTACATTCCTCAGACCTAAATTTTCAACAAAAAAAATACCGGCTCATTAGTTGGGTCTGAAGTTCATTCATTCATTCTCACACATTCCTTTCATTCATTATGTTTCACAGCGATGATGACGATATGCACACCTAAAAATGTAATTGCCTGGTAAAGTTTTCTTGTGGCTAGTTGGCGTAGAAAAATGCTAGCCGTTTTTATTTTTAAAACGATATTGTATAATTCGTATTCACCTTTTCCAATAGAAATTTGACAGCATTCAGCATTTATTGTGTTTTAAACGCAACCCTGTCACCTCTGAAGTCAGTAACAAGTGTGGTGATAGTCTAAGAATTAGAATGAATGAATGATTTAACGAGAGTATCCAGTCACTATTATGTACTTACCACTGGTGTTACCACTGCATTGTCTACCTCAAACATTCTTACTTTTCTCGCCAATGTGTAAATATCTTAAAGGATTGATGATGTTATACTGCTTCATTGCTATACTGCATTGGCAATGATTTTTTCACATGCGTTGTTTGATTTAAAGCATTGAGAATTTGTTAATGTGCTAATATGTCAACAATTGCCAATTGTAGTCGAGTTTTAGACAAGCTTTGCTTAAATTATCGTATAATTAATGACAACACTAACCCATATCCCATTATATTACACGATATAACAAGAAAAATTCCGTCGAATACCGCTGCTTTGAAATGTCAATGTTTATGTTTTATTTGAGAAGATGATGTCAGGTATAATCATTCCTAAATGATTATATCACTGAAAAATGATCCAACCTTAAACAAGTTTACCTACACAAAACCATTGAACAGCGATTATTACTTGTTGGGACTTGCAACTGACAATGTAGAATTTATTCATACGAACGGAACAACATTGTTCTGTCCGGTCGAAAGTACATTTTCTCTCGTGCTATCTTTTGGGTTAGGCAAATTCTTCAAAGTTAAAAGAAATCTGTGTATATGCTTCATTTTCCCCAAAGCGTTTCAGCTGAATTAGAACCAGCTAATGTGAAAAATAGTTTGGCAAAAATAACGATTTATTTCAAAGCACAAAGTTAATATATCCTATTGATGCTTTGTCATATCCGGATTAGTTTGACCTGCGCTTTAAATATAAATATTTACCTGACATCATCTACACGAATAATACAGTATTTGAACTGACCTAACTAAAAAGGGATCGACGGACAATGATTACACATATTTAAACGTTAAATTAGAGATGAAAATCAAATCTATTTAATTGATTGATCATTCTCATTATAATAACAAAGAAAAGGCAATATAAACATGTCACGTTTCTACTTGATACATCTATGTGAAATAGTGCTCTATTTTATTTGAAGTTATTTTAATACCATCATCATTGTATTGTACCCCAAAAAATAAAGTATTTTGTATTATCTTGCGCCGAAGACAGTCTGTACTCAAGCCTGAAATTTGACCACTAGACGTTAAATTCAGCTCCTCATCAACAGATTTGGTTACTGATCAGTTTTTTCAACATTTATAAAGGACATACTCAAAAGAGGGCTTGAAGTTATACTAAACCACGAGGCATTAAATTTATTTAACTCCTTTTGTATTAAATTTAACTACATCCTTAGCCTATCCTAAATACTGAATACAAACTGAAAGAGAAGATTGACCACGATACAATATATGCATGCATCATTATGAAAGCTTTGGACGTATGAATACAGAATTGCATTGCATATCATGACAAAACACAATTATAAAATAAAATCATGCTTGTTATACAAATTTGAAATCTTTTCATATTAAATCAATTTGCTCGTTTGTACAATTATCTCTTTTTCATTGCAATAAATTTGTTTGCCAGCTGTTTTTCGCATGTTTCAAGATCCTCTTCGTGACAATAAAATTCAATTTCGGATCGAAAATTGCCTGGACTCGCTTGGTTGCACAAGTTTTTGCGCCGCTGACGTCCTATTTGAATTTCCATACATGCATCTTTGAGAAAAATGACAAGAAACACTAAAACTCTAAAAACAAGTGTTTCGTTAAAAGTGAGTGGGTCCGGTCGGTTGTTGTCATTGAATATGCTCCCGGACAAATAGTAGCGTATTCATCTTTACACAGCAATGAGCTCTGTTATAACTTCAGCTAGCTTAGTTTCAGACTAGCCATCCCAGGTACCACCATCAGCATCGCTTTCATCACCAACGCTCAGTACAATCAGCTCATGTCACCATCGCAGCATGCTAAGCTATCTCGTCCTCGTCAGCCTCTGAATCATTTTACGATCGGAGATCATGTTTAGTGGTTCTGGTCTATGACAATCTGTGGCAATCATATGGAATAAGCAGGGTAGTCAACTAAAACTGTTCTCACACTGATTTTTACAATAAATAAAAATATAAATAAAATAATCTGATCCGGATTTGGTCCTACATTTGTCAAAAAATCAGTCAAATCTCGACATGCCTACGTAATAATAATCAATTTTTGTACTAGGATGTTTGCATAATATTCAGACGTACCACTTGGAAAAACACGTATTTCAGTGAAATGATTGAGATAAAATGCATGATATCTAGGTCGCAGCATGGTCCATAAGTAAAGGTACACACCGTCATCATCTTATTATCTAAAAAATCAGCACATAATATTTTTGTGATGCAAAAATATAACTTTTGTGGGCAGGTAACTGGTAACTGACATGACTTCATTCAGTTTGTAATCAGTCATCATCATGGACTTGGTATAGAAATGTCATATTTTTCCGGATTCACGCGATAATAAAAAAATATGTGGTTGCATATCAAAACGATAACGTAATTCTTCTTTTTTTCGCATTTGTGACATTGTCAATAAACACTGACTACGCAAACACCTGCATACCTAAATATTTTGAGATCATTGAGTAGCATCAACCTTGCACTTGCAGAAATTGTGCATATAAATATTTTGTTCGTATTCAACAATGCATTCATACTAGCATACTTGTAATTTTCCGAATTCGTAAAACCGATACCAACAACAACATGCTTCTTTATTCCCTCTTCGGTTTACGATCACACACCAACTTTACTTTGGTATTTACAAAAACGAGAAGAAAAATAAGATTTTTTAAGAGAAGTTGGTATAAAACTTCGCATAAATGTAATGTAATGGAGTATTTTCAGTTTTTCTTTTGAAGTTTGCATTCGAATGCATAAAATAGCCGGCTAATCTTACGAGCAAAAGTAAAAAAGGAATGAACTGTTCTCTACTACACTGTGTTAAATTTATATTTGGTTGGCCACGGCTTCTCCTTCTATTAATCGTGCCGTCGCACTCGATTCCGTTGAAATGATTGTATGACTAATATTATGGTTACGAATTATCTGATGATCTGGAAAGGCGTAGGGGGTCTCGCTTTTTTGCACAAATTACTGTAGCATAAGTATAACGTGTCTATAGTCTATACAATAATATATTGCTTACATTCGCTAAAATTTCGTCTACCAACAATAAGTCATATCGGCAACCTTATGAGTCTCAGGAAGAAGGATGGAATAAATATGACAGGCGACAACAGGCGCCACACGACGACCCAGTTGAGCTGGCCGGCTCACTCACTCACTCTCGTACACAAAATCATCACACAATTTTGAGTCCGATAAAATCAAACCTACATTAAAGCGGCAGCCTTAGTGACATATACTGCATGTAATATGGCAATACTCTCCTTTTACTAAAGCCTCAATACCAGTCGAGGAATCAACCGTTTGTTTTTACAACTTGTACTTCCTACATTAAAGTACAACTGAAATGTTGTTACAGGATTTAGAGTTAACATAGAGAGTAATGTTGAGGCCATTCATTCTCCAGAAAATAGTCCAGTCTGATACTGCCCTGGCTTAAGGTTTAAAGGAAACAAGATCGAAGCTCACATCATCGCTCTGCCAACTTGACTTACTTGACTGTCTACTGCACAATGTAGTGTAGGTGAGTGTAGGCGTACAGGAGACTGTTGTACTTGCTTTAAAAGTCAATTGATATATAGAAGGATAGAACATTATATGCACTATTATTTGCACAATGCGCTGCTTATATAAATCCTAATAGATTTGGAAAGGAAAGGTCATGGTTCTCGCGAACTGACTTGCAAAGTAAATTCACCAGACGGATGAATCAGCAGTATGAACCCACGACTACATACATATACACACATTATGCGTGAATAAACGATCTTGCTGCAAATTATGCAATATGCGTGACAGTCATTTATGCTGAACTAGTGTTACTAGCATTTCATTTTGCATAGCAAGCATACTTCAATTACTGTTTACTATTCAAAACACTTTATAGTAGATTAGCATGTGGCTAAGCACATGGTGGAACTAGCTCTTACTACTCTTCTTCTTCATGCAGCCAGCCCAACATAGTCTCCACATAAATTGGTTTACTCAAACTGACAGTTTAGCTTGAAGAAACGCAACAACAAACACTGTATCGCCAGTAGTATTGTATCACAACAAAAACAAGGTTGATAAGCGCATATGTAAACTTTGCAAAATACAACCATGAAAAGGATTTTCTTGTATATGAGCAATAAGGATGTCAAACTAACAAAAATCATAAAGTATACTTATAGAGGTAATTTTCGCTGCATTTTGCATATAATCTTATTTATATCGTAAAATGTGTTCGGAGTATAATTCTCTATAAAATACGCTGCGTATTCGTCATCATTGTTAAGCCACAGTTGCAGCGCTTGCTGGTTCTTGGCTCGTTCGTGTATATACTCAATAATAGGCTTAATTCCAGGTAATCGTACGTGAGCATGGTACTGTTGAATTCTGATTCTGATTACTAGTTAGCTGAGTATCTACTTCATCATCATCGCCATCATAGTATCGATTTTTTACGCTTTACATATCACTGCCAGTTGCTTGGTATAGCAGGCTATCCACCAGCTATTTTTATACTCCTGGCCTCACACACACACATCATCATGGAAATTGACCATGAGGTGTAGGCTTGAGACTAATCCCTCTTCTTCTTTTATCTTTTATCATACCTAAACAATGTGCGTGTGAAAAACTTTTAATGATAAGACGTTTTCCTAGTACAAATGAAGTACAATATAGCATAGCTCGCTTGCGTGTATTACAACACCTAGTTATAATGTACAGTTAATTAGAAGGCATAAACCATATATTTCGAACTAACACGTGCATTTTGTGCATACGGATGTAGTATATTCATCTAACTAAAGCAAATTTTTGCGCAATGAGTTAGCATGGGAAGCCAAATCCGCATAACATAATACAATTGAAATATTGTATGTTCAATATTATACCTAATTATATTTTTTGAGGTTCTGGTATTTTACTTTGTCACTTTCCATTAAACATCTCTACATGAAATGTAAACGAAGCAACTCACTTTCTGTATCAATACATCCGGCTCCTTTTGTTAAGCACCTCTGGTAGCAAAGTAGCAACTGACCAGTTGCTGCTACAACTAAATTCATGTACTCAACACTTTATTCTGATAAAAAGCTTGTTTTTCGTTGTTGTCCGTTTTATTTGACGATGTTTACGAGAGGTTTGGTACGCATAAGTACTACACATTTAAAATATGTATCAGTAAGTTTACGCATGAATTTATTATAACATCAAGTGCACTTGAATTCATTAACCTTTTAGGGTTCATCATCTCAATTGCCCCGCCGTCGAGTCGATGGATATAAAAGAGTGGATTAGTAGGAAAAGTAAATAGGATACTGTTTCATTTCATGTGATCTGAGCAGCGTTACCCATCACATTTATTTAACGCTATCCTTCTTGGCATGTTACATCGACAAAAAACAAATATCTTTAGCACATAAACTGTATGTCTTTAAAAAATCCAATGGCGCCTTATGATATGATCAAAGATTCTCAAATTTACATGTCGTTGTTGCGTTGTCGACATCCCCGCTCGCTTCTACAGCTTTTCCAAGTATAGCAGCATGGCACGGCGTCGTATAGAAACTTGGTCACGTATGGGAAAAACCATATTGTTTTGGTGCTACAGTATCAAATCGACATTGGCATTCTGATGCACTTGCTGATCATCAATGCACAACAATGGGTCCTTATTATTAAACCTAAAACTTATATATTAGTCATCACATCTTCTCGCCATTTTTTTACGTTTTGAACACTTCATTTTCTTCGTGCCAATGCGTAAAATACACAACAGTTATTAAATTCAATTCAATTTTTGCATCACGTTTTTTGTGGTAAGATTCATGCTATATACCAAGAATCAGCATAACTCATTTTATTTGTATTAAACTGGGATTTTTTTTGCAGTGATGACGAAAGCTTTTAAGGTTTCTATTTTACGATTGTTCAAAGCAATAAGTGGTCCTTTTCAGTAATGCAGTTAAGTAAATAATTGTAATGATTGTATTACTTCGCGTCAATACCAGTCACTTTAGAATGATCAATTTCTCGAAGAGATTACTTATGAATTTGGTAATTCATACGTACCTGTATCCATGATTGATTGTCCATACGTTACCAATTTTCGCGGAAACAGGCATAAAGATTTCATGCTAAAATTGCTAATTATTGGGAAACCTTACTACATTTCATGAGATTCTTTATTATGATGATAATGCTGTTAACAATAATGCATAAATGAAGTCACAAAATTGAAAATTGGTGTTTTTATTCTGATTATTACAATGATTTTAGCACTGACTGACAAAGGTAGAAGTGCAATTTGGATGGATAATATATGCGTAATTATGTATGTTTGCCCGAACAAACTCTAAAGGTTGTTAAATTTTATGAATGAGTAGAGTTGGGGATGTCCTCTGAAGACATACCACAATCACTTGCATTTTGCCCCTGGCCAGGAATAAAAGTAAACATTACGCAGAACTAGACACAGTCTACTAAACAATGATGGAATATAACTTGAATGGTAGTTTCATCATTTCGCTTTCCATGTAGCGCTGTATCAGTTATTAATGTGTACACTATAACTTTTTATCACATCACATCGTTGACACTTGTCATACAGTCATACACATTTTTTGTATGCATCGACTCATGTTATTCGTTGTGTACGTCATCAACCTACATACCTCTACAGGACGGGAAGGCGATCAACACTGTCGTCAAACGTTACCTGGTAAATTCCAATTTTCGTGTACCGTGTACCTGCTAATCTATTATTAGATAAAGGACACGGGATTCCTTCAGCTTTAATTGAAATTATATTTGTGCATGCCATCATTGCAACTTTGCAACCACAATTCATGCACAAAGATTTTATGATTCATTAGCGAATTCGTTGTACAATGACAACGTATATATATGTCTACACACGTTTTACATTCCAACCTGTAGAAATATTTTATGCACATTTTTTATGTATTGTTATTTACAAGGTCTTCAAATGTTGTACTACAATGTATGTTCCTAGAGTGATCTGATGACAAATGTGGAACGAAGAAATTCTTTTTTTGCAGAATTTAAATTATGAATGAGTGAGCAATTCGTCAGTATTTTTTGAATGTCAATATATTCTTGATCCACGGTCTACGAAAGATTGTGCATTTAGCATTTCTCCTTTACCAACTAGAGACACGTTTGCAAAAAATTCTAGGTTGTAAGTTGTAATGATAGTGAGTGATTAGGATGATGTGGTTTGGTTGCGTGGGTGTATGACCAAACCTCTTTTATCTATTTGTCCTATTCTAATTATATACAAAAACTAGCAAGGAATTACATAAGCATTTCTTGTCTGCTACAAGTAGTAGAACAGCAAAATTAATGCGCTGAAGAAAAATGATGATGCCTTCTTCCACTATTATTGCTTTGGTTAGTGGAATTATATATGCGAAAAAAATAAACACGTAAGCACCTGCGATGCGAGTGCACATACACCTGCGATTCGCATTCGTGCACCATGATTTGATTAAACTGCACAAACATCTGTAAATGAATCAAGTTCTTATGCAGTTTTTATGAATGCAACTTTTTGTGCACATATAAGTTTTATATACGCACTAGTATGCATCAACTATATTTTCGTGAATCAATATGCTATATGCAAATTATTGTATAAGCACTTTTGTTTGGTATATAATGAGTACACAAAATTGTAATAGAGGAATTCTTCACGACAAGTTTCATTACCATGCTCATTCATTTTCAACATCAGTACAGTAAACAAATGCAAGCATACACGAAAAATTTACTACGAGACCACAATTCGATGCTACCGTACTCCTCTGCTATCACATTTCTGCTTTTTAGTACGTTTCATGTATGGCCCCAATGATTCATTCATAAATTTCTCTCCAGCAACATTCACATATGTATAAAGTCAGTTTTGTATATGGTTTAGTATGCTCAATATAAACTAGTAGTTTTAGTAGGTGATGAACGGGTTGTTTTTTTATGCATCCGAGTAGGTACGTCCGTACGATACTACGACGACGACGAAGCTGGTTCATTCATAAAAATTTGTAGTGTGCCAACTGGTGTGGCAAAGTGGAGTATAGTATGCTTGCTCATAGTTTTATATACCACACACTTCAGGCATATTAACTACTTAAAATGTGTATTTTGTCATATGTATATATGCACATATATAAGCGTTTAGGTGGCAGTATACTGCCGTATAAACGTAAGACTTTGTATCTTCTTATCAAGCCACATCAGTAATGCCTCGTTGAATACTTGTGTTGCCTTCATGAAGAGGTGATGACGTTTTTCGTTGCTCTCCTGCTGATGGTTCATAATAATAACATCATACGCATGATTTCTTGATCCTGGTTTAATTTTCAGTAAACTTGAACGCGTAAACGGAACTGGAAGCAGACAAACATATGCAAAAGATCTCTTGTACTCAACATTTGCTTAAATTATGTAATTCGACGTCATTGCATCCACTCCTATGTTCATCCATACAACATTTCTTGTTCCTAACCGAGTGTATTAGAAATACTTTGTTTCTTGCTGTGAGTTTACAGATATGCATAGTTTTGCTTTGCCAGTTTATGCAAGCATTTTCATATGATAGTTTTTTTCGTTACTCACTTAAAATCATTGCTACTTAACTTTTTGTTCTTATGCTTAAAATCTCAGCAACAGCTCATTCATTGCTTCAAACAAGAACTGTGTGTGGTACACTAGCTGAGAGATTGTACAGAGAGATGATGATACACTGGTAATTGTGAGGGTGATGATGATGTCAAGATTAATGACATTGTGTACTATGTTGTGATGTGATGATAAATATGAATATTATGTGCTCTACCACCACCACAGCAAGCATGCTTGGTTGTTGTGTCGGCGAACTTGTAAAAAATCACCTTGATTTTGGGTTTCTATACGAACTAAAACACCTTTTGGATGATTCATCTAATATCATAGTTTGTGAAAGAAATGCCTATGTATGGATGTGTTGTGGTCAACGTCATCATGAGCACAGTATACTTGCACCTAGTCATCATTGGCATACCTTTAGTAGGATGGCAATATATTTTTTGTTGGTTTGGCATGCGAAAGTTGTGCATTGGAATGTATATTTTTTTCGCAGTGTTTGAATACCAAATACTTTTGTCGCCCAAAACGTTTTACGATGTACTTGTTTTAGTTGTACACAAAGCATATAACATAGGCAAAAGGTATACGCAACACATTTTGGCATGAATGAAATTTTTTCCCGGTAGTATTTATTTAATTTTTTGCACCATGACATTGCATACTAACAATTAATTCTTGACGTAAACAGAAACTAAGTATTTTTCAAATAGATTTTCCATGTTGCTTTTCGTCAAAGAAAATTAGGTAATTAGGACGGATCATCATGTATCATCACAGCATTCATTAGCTACAGTTTGCATAGATATGCATGACACGCAACATACTTGATAAACAAATTGTAATGGAATTGAGCATTTTTGCGAGATAAAATGGTGAACAACAAAATTGCCTTTCATTGCTAACGTCTCAATTATTTTTTATTGCAATTTATCATAATCAGTATTTTTCAACATTTATGTACATTGGTTGTAGCAAAATTGATTGATTTGGTCTGGGAAAATCCACCTCACGATAGTTCGACCGACGACACAAACTGTCAAATAAAGCAGTTAAAAGTTCGTCATTATTAGTTTTTAAGGTACAGAGTACATATTTCCCAACACAACTGAATTCTTTGACAAGCGTAAAGCTAAAAATACTGAAATTCACAAAGTCATATCATTTTCTGGAATTTTTGCATCCTCTCAAAGTGCCGTGTATGGGCATTTGCTGACAATTGATATGATTTAGATTTCACTTTCAACCAGGTACATAGCACGTAATCATTACTCGACGTGCTTGTTGATTGAAAAGAAATACAAGGTAACATAAATAAAAATAATAATGCTGCAATTTTCAGAAATCACGTTATACGTAATGAAACATCATCACCTTTTTGGTTTATCCTTATCATAAATCAGTGCATAAAAACTGCATGTACGCCAATAACGTATGTAACCCCTGTTTGGCAAGTGGCGACGATCACAGGTAGGTGCTAATTGATTCTTCACACCATGCGTCAAAATTTTCTGTGCGTTTTACAAACTGACAAACTGATCTACCAGTCTGCATTACTCCATTTAACTGTGATTGTCCGCTTGCGTCAAATGTTTTTTATGTAACCATTATGCGTACACTAGATACATGCATTTTTTCTGCAAAAAAACTGCTACTGATGAATGTAATGTTTTCTTATATTTACATGTAATACAAGATACCTACGTATAGGTCAGGTAGAGTTGCATTTGGCAAGGTGTGTCCATCGTGATGTTTGTTATTACGTTGATGTTGTATTTACCCGTTTCCAGTAGCTGTCATACCAGTACGCAAGGACTCAAAATGTACGCACATCATACATAATTACTACACACGTATTATCGCCCTAATTTGCAGTACAAATATTGATATTGAATAAAGAAAATGTGCGTTATCATTTTGCATTGACATTGCTAGGATCGAAGTGACGCTGTTTTTTT
>JAQFZH010005088.1:0-11031 GCA_034695485.1 Entomobrya nivalis
AAATTTTTGGTCAGAAACAGTGATGGTTTCTGTTTTTCATGTAAGATTTGTACATCACATTGCATTTCTTCAAATTTATTTGCTGTTTCTGGTCATAAATTTGAATTGAACATTGGCCGTTGAATCTGCCAACGTCCTGGTAGTGAGACTGTCTATATGACTGCTTGATTACGGAAGGTCTGGTTTGAATTTTGGCGTGGAAAAAACAAGTTTACAAAAGAAAATCGAATTGTATTCAAACTATTCTACTGTAAATTCATATCAAATTTATAATGTCAAATTTTCTAAGATTGCCTTCTTGTGGCTAGTACATGCTCAAGGAATAGATATACATATGTGTAATTTGCATCTAAAAACGTTTTCGGGCAGTATGATTAGCTTACAAGGATAAACAATAAAATTTCATGTAAATGCCTTCGAGGCATTAAAACATTACCTGGTTTTTAGTGCTGGGGATGAATATGAGTTATGGCAACAAAAAAAGAGCATGTAGCTAAGCTTGATGTTTCCTTGTTAGTTTATTGTTTTGTCCTTTCATTTTAATTGCGTCCTAAATATTGTGAATAAAATGTCTTTATGATGAGTAGAGAGAGGAAGAGAGAAATAAATTCAGTGACCCATTTAATACATTTTTTTTTACTTTTTGAAGGAGAAGAGGAGAAGGACTTTCTTTTCCTTCGGCACTTTTTTTTACAATTTTATGCATTCATGACTATACAATCGAAAAATATATTCTGTTTGGGGCAAAGTGGAACTTTGTCAAAAAAAAAAATATATCAACAGGTGAAATTATTGGATGATGGTTTTAGTTTTGTATACTTGCTAAGTATAAATTATCTCGCTAATTGACAAATTACCTGGTAATCTGAAAAAAAGCAAATGAATCAATATACTCAAAAAAAAGACTTACCAAGAAAAAAGTATTATGCAGCAACAAGCACTTCCAGCAGCAGCCGATGATAATCGTTTACTCTTTTTTTTGGGATAATGAGGAGTAGGAAAGAAGTTGAAGAGGACCTCGAGCAGCTTTGTCTGCACACGTGAAAATATTTAGAGCAGTTCAAGGCCAAAAAAGTAGCAACATTTTTTAGTGTCCAGTGGAGAAGTCAGTAGAGAAGCACTTTTTTCTCCTTCTGGTAATCAAGCGATTTCCTTGGAAAAAATCTAAGAAAAAAAAACCTTTTATTTTTTAAGGAGAACAAAATGACAATAGGATTTGTTCGTTCGAGCTAATTTGGAAATTTTAGTTAATTAGCAAAAGATTGGGAACATTGATGTTTTAAGTATGATCACTATGCGTATTTTTAAAATAGTTATATGCAAATAATCCAAACTTTTTTTTAAACGCGGTTTTTGAAATAGGAATATTTATTGATTTTTAGTATTTACGTGTTAGTACTTGTTGATCCGTCTCTTCATCCGGCCGTTGTTAGGTTACAAGTTTACTTAATTTATTACTGCTATTTAAATCAAGTGGGGCTAAAAATGTGGTGAAAAGATATCTGACTGATATCCTCTTTTCTAATTACCTAGCTTATTTGTTTCAATGCCGACAGGGGGCGTCATGAATAGAAGTGAATAAAACTGAAAGTGAAACCAATATTAAATATGTTTATATTGCAGATCTTACTAACAGTAAATAATGCTTTTAATTAAATGCAGTTTAAAAACTGTTAACTCTATTACCTAACTAATATTTTATAAATGTGTGGTACAGCCACACTCTATACATATTCAATTTAATCTCACCACCTAGCTATTAATTTAATTTTAAAATATAATAATTATTTTTTTCGAGAAACTTTACAACAAGTGACAGAGCAATAAGCAAGCTTTGTTTAGTTTTATCCTTTTTTCTCCCAATTTCCAATACAGTCTAAAGATTTCACTTTTCACTCAAGTTGCCCCTTTTCACTCCTGACGACGCATCTCTCTTTTTTTTCTACCTATAATTTCTACCTACCCTGCCAGCTAACTATTTAAAAGTAAATTTCTTAACCGTACAATAAAACAATTGCTTTATTAGCTCCAAAAAAATATATACTCTTTATTTATAACTATCTACTTTATTTTGGGGGGGCCAGAACAATGTGTTCTCATTGTTGCTTTTTTTTTGGGGAACGCACAAAACAGCCCAAACCATGAACCAAGGCAGTTTTTTCGCATGTAAAAACGTCAAGTTGATATGCAGCTCTCTCGTCTCAAAAGGTTTTCTCGTTGCTTGTTTTTCCTCTTTTGCTTCTTCTCTCGATAGATTTCCAACAAAACTGATAGAGAGAGTGAGTGAGTTTGAGAGGCAGGGAAAGCTGGAAAGAGGAGGAAAAGGAGAAAAAGGAAACAAGAGTTGTTCTTTTTTTAGCAGAAATAGCATACAGCCTCTTAAAGCTTTACAGTTGCCCAAAAAAAGAGGATTTGGTTGCGCAAGCATTTTACCCTGCCAATGTCCATCCATCATACACATCATGCATCATGTGCTCTCTCGATATCCATAGCTTTCTCCAAGAACCATCCATCCCTGGTTCTCCAAGAACCCTACAAGGAGCAGAAGAAGAGGAGGCTTTAACATCACCATAGACACGGGATCTACCAATTAATAAATATCAAAATGATAAATATTGTGTAAATTGACCACTAATTTTCTCTTTCGTTTGAGATGCACATATTCATACATTTGCATTAACGACAACACTGTCGAGTCTGTTGTTGCATCATCCATTCTCCCAGATTTTTTTTAGTCATATTACATATTAGAAAAACGAGTGTAAAAAAATGTATCAATTGCAAAAGTCATTAAATAGATAAGATGAACTGGAAAAGTAAGACAAAGGAGTACATGTTCTTTTGTTTATTTGAGAGGTAGTAACCTGACGCTCTATGCCGAAGTATTTTTTTCAAGATTTTCTTTTTCATTGATGCATTTTCATCTGTATATCCATTAGATTTGAGTTTTTCCTTGATTTTTACATTTTAAGTCGAATTGTCCAAACAAAAAGTCCCCTGAAATCAATGCCCTTTTTGCATGCTTTAAAAATGAGCGGACGTACAAAAAAAAGACATAGGAAAGTTAATAAACGGTTAATTTTTTTAAAAAGTCACAAGAAAGGTGGAGGCGGTGGTGGAAGAGTTTGATGGGAGGTTGATGATGAGGAGGATCACGCTGCGCGCTGAGAAGTGAGATCTCTACACAGCTATTAAACATACCTATACATCAAATCCCAAAAAGCGTAGCAACAAAGTAGCTTTAAAAAAATGTATACATGCTCGATTTTTTTTAAAGGTGTGCATTGTAAAAAGGCATGATTCTCTTTAGCTGTTTTTTTAGCTGCCATCCCATTCTGTTCTGATTCTTCTGACGCTGCTCTTCTCTTCTGATAGTACGCTGTATAATGTGCTCTGCAGTGCACAGTGTATTAAAGGATTGCATTGTGGTTTAAATAAAAAGACAAGCTTATTATTATGTACCCCCAAAGAACAGACGAACATTTTTGAGCATTACATGCTTGCATAAAAGTGCATGTGTCTGTTCTGTTCTCCTCTAGCTACTATATAGTATATTCAATGCACTAATTGTGAATTGTAAATACAGATGATTTGTGTGACGATGATGATGACGATGAGCAAAACAAGTGTGTTTATCATGATGATTGGTGATGGTGGTGATGGTGATGTGAATTGCTGGAAAATAAAATTGCACAAAAAAATTGCAAAATATCTGAACATTTTTCTTTTTCGTCTCTCTGGTCAGCTCTGGTCATCTAGCTAATATACATAGGTATGTAATATATGTACTTATTGCATGTATAATTTTTTGTGTAACCGTTTCTCCTCATCCTCCTCCTCCTCCATCATCTTCCATTCCTAGATTCCTTCTTCTTTTGTCATTTTTATTTTGTTTTTTTGAGTGTTTAAAGTTTTTGTTTGCATTGCACAACAACAAGAGGGGAAAAAGGGTGAAAAGAAAAAAAAAAGGAGTGCAGTAGGAGCAAAAAAAGAGGATGACGGCCAAGCCATGCCAGGCCATCATCATCATGCATGATCTTTCTTCGTGGTTTGCTTTTACAGATAGATAGATAGAAAGAGAGAGAGAAAGGCATTGATGATATGATGAGGATGCTTTTTTGGACTGTTATTATTGTGATTACATAAAAAAGAAAAGAAGGAGAGAGAGATATACACAAAGATCACATCACTCACATCATCACAGCCAACAATCTTGTTGAAAAAGGTTGAGAGAATGGAGAAAATCTGTTTTGAGCACTATGTATTTATAGACATGGCACAGAGAGACAGAGAGATGAAGTCACATTCCTCCTCATCATAATCATATTATTTACTTGTTGGTCGTTGGTCTCCTCTTGTTGGTTTTTAAAAACTTTGATGATGATGATGATGAGGATGATGATGTGATGATGCTTAGTTAAATGTACGTATGAATGAATGTCTAATGATCATCACATGCAATGATGATGAAAGGAGGAAAATGCAATGGAGGGTGGAGGAGGTTCTCTCGACGATTCAAGAGAAACGTGTATTATTATTACAGTCAAGCAGCAAGTTGTACTACTTGTTTTCTCTATCTGTTCTTCTGTTCTTCTGTGTCTGTGGATGTGTGTGTAATTTGCCTTGATGCTCTAATGAAGTGCTTTTCATTTTACGGGGAGATGGGACGACGAAGACGAAGACTCTATGCAATCTATGTACTAATGCTGCTTGTCTTTTTACTCGTTTTATAGATGGGAGAGAGAGAGTGAGGTGGGGAGGACAAAGCCTTTTCACACGCCAACGCCAACACAACTTTTCCAACCATTTGAATCAACGACGAATATAGCTGTGGAAGAGAAGCAGTAGGAAAAGATATATATATATTTTTAGGGGAAAGGAGGAAACAAGTCAAAGTGTGCAAAAATGTGTGTTGTGGTTTATGATCTTTGACATATTATGCATGTATGCAGAGTGCAGACAGCCAAGCTTTGATGGATAAGGTGGATGGATAAAGTGCGGATATTATTTTTTTCTGTTGAACTGTTAGAAGATGAGATGACAACTAAACTGTTTTTCTTTTTCTGTGGAAGTAGTTAAGTGGGTTTAATTTGGTATAAAAATTTAATTATGAGTAAATCGGTTGATGTAAGAATGGATAAAGGGAGGTTGCTGCCGTCATTTGATACGAGAGTGCCATTGTTGGCGTTGAGTGTGGAAGCGCAAACGCTTCTCAGTACTTTGCTCAATCCTTTGAAAGTGTTGCCTAGTGAGGATAATATGCCGAGGGACTGGAGAGGAATTGCGGAGCTTTGTATGCTTCCTATTGAGAAGTTGGGACTGTTTGAAGGGAAGCCGGATCCGTTTAAAGAGGTCATGACGTATTTATCTGCTGATAGGGTTAATGGGGCCAAGATTACGATGGATGACCTCAAAGCCTTTTTAATGATGGTCGATAGGATTGATGTTTTGGAGGATGTCGTGGATCTGTTAGGTATGTATTTATACACAATTGGTAATATGGTTTATTTTTAAATGTGTTTTACAATTTTGATAAGATTTTGTTCTTCTTTTGGTTTTTTTTTGAAGATCGTGATGCATTAAGTTATAAAAAGAGGATGACTGAAGTGGATTTGAGTAGTGTGGGAACTCAGGTGCCTTTGAATGATTTGGAGGTGAACATGTTGACATTTGAAGATGCAGCTCGTGCTCAAAGACGACTTCCCCTGTGTCGCTACGACGCTTTCATTTTATATTCCGAGGAGGACTCCTCGTTCGCGTCTGAAGTGCTCCTTCGAATGGAGAAGGAATACAAGTTGAAGCTTTGCTCTAAAGATAGGGATCTCCTGCCTGGCCTCCGATTCGAGCATGAGATTATTGGGAAAATGATAGAGTTGCGGTGTAACAGGCTTTTGGTAATCTTCTCTCCGAGTTTTTTGCAAAGTCCGGCGAATCAGTTTTTGGTCTCTTATGCTCAAGCCGTCGCGTTGGATACAAGAAGTCGTAAAATCATTCCTTGCGTTTACAAAAAGTGTGAGCTGCCTCCCAGCGTGAGGTACTCCTTTTGCATTGACTTTAATCGGAGTGGGAAGCTGTGGAACTTTTGGGACAAGTTGAGTCAGTCTTTGGCTGTGCCGACTAGTGACAGGTGTCAGATAACCCCTTGTTCCCCAACACCAACAGCGTCATCATTGTCTGCTAAGCTGGATGGAAATGTAAATATTACAAAAGGTAACATGTCAAAAATCATTTGATAGAAAAAAAGTGTGAAGTTTATGGCATTTCTTATTAATGGGTTTGATTGAACTGTATCTGTATCTGGCTTTCTTCTTTTTTTGGTTGCAAGATGATATGGAATGGTGGGATGCGAATAAACTAGAAACAGAGTTGGAAGATGTTCGGCTCAATGGAAATGTCGAGGAAGGGAAGGAGCTAAGTAAAGGGAAAGGAGAACAAGGAGAAGAGCAAGTGGTAGCAATGGTGGATGGCGAGGATAGCCTATCGGTAAATTCAAGACAGCAGCTGCTATCTAGTAGCACTCCAATAGCTAGTGGTAATAGTTCCTCCAAATCTGGGAAATGGTTTAGTAAAATTATGAGTCCAATGAGTAGGAAGAAACGGAGTGAAGGGAAACAGAAGCCGATTGCTGAGTAAATGAGTTGTAATCAGAAGAATTAATTGATTATCAAGTATGAATTGTGATGATTTTTTTCAAGTTATTATAAAAGACTGCCGTATTTGTCTACCTGTCGAATGTAATATGTGCTATATTTTAATTGTGCTGTGGAATAGCTATGTGTAAAATAATTAAGTCGTTTGCTTCAGCTTGATTATTTTTTTTCAACGAAGTTTTTGTTTGTATTTATTTATCAATATTCAAATTTGATTTTTTTTTTCAGGTCACGATTAGACACAATTATTGTTTCCACTGTAGTAATAATTACAATTTACTTGAATGTGTTTTTCCAAAAGTTATTACATTTTTGTTCTTTTTCTTGGATCATGTTTTTTTATACTTATTTTTCATTATTATGCGTTTACATTATATATATGCAATATATATATTTTTGTATTATGATAATTGTAGTAGTCTAGTACTCTCTTAAACAAGACAAATAAAGTTTATATTATTTTTATTTTCTACTGAAAAACAAATTTTGTCGACAAATTCATTCAATGACTTTTCTGCTTCTTTTTTATTTTGCTTTCACGTCAGCAATACAGTTTGGTTCGATTTATAAGCAATTGATTCGAAAATTGATCCATTAAAACATTTAGTACCACTAAATACTTTTTAAACCCTTTTTAAAATTTATTTAATTGCTCAGACTAGCAGATTTGCAATGGATATAATATATTTAATTGTTTTGTTGGATATCCGTTCCTTAAAAATATAAATTATTTGGATGCCTTAAATATTTACTTATGTACAGTCACACATGCATTATATATTAATATCTATCTATACACATACAATGTTGAGTTAATTATTATTAAAAAGAGGCGAGAAAAACTGCGCGCGAAATATTTTTATTTGTCTAAACCTTTTTTTTTTTTTTTAGAAAAACTACTTATTTTTTAAAAGCTAATTTCTAAAATAGGTAGTTGTGTGGTTTTTTTTTGAGTCTCACAAAAATAACATAGCTACCACCTGATTTGATCCTGATAGTCTTCGTTTAGGCTCAACCGCTTGATGGACTCATACCCGAGGATTATGAACACGCTGAAAACGCCCGACTGGAACAATCTTGCTGATAAGCCCTTCGTGATAAACCTGTAGCCTTCCTCCTGCCACAATATGGAAAATGTCTTTGGGAACGATGGAAGCCTTTGCACCTATTAAAAAAATATATACCAATTCATAATTATCCATGCATAAAAAAGTAAGTTGCTTGAATGTTTCCGTGTAAGGTGCTTGAAAGGTACCTGAAGACGAGCCCGACACACGTCCAAAGGATTTGTAATTATGGTGGTAGTGAAGCCCCCCAGCATTGCCGACGTGCATTGGAGCATTAGTCGAGATGTGTGTTTAGGGAAAACTTTGTCAAGCTCCTCTGTACAAAATATTATTGATAAAATTAAAAAAGGAATTCAAATTGATCAGCAATATGTTGCAGTCCAACGTTACTTATCAAAATTGAGTAATACAAATTGATAATAACAAAGAGTTAGTTACCTTGATACCATTGATAAAAGCCCCACCACAACGCCGAGTTTGGAACATAAGTGCTCAGTGAAGCCAAATAGCCTCTATAAAATCCCCGCATTCCGTCCCTCCTATAAATCTCTCGGGCAATGTCTTTCGTGATATCAACCTTTGTCCGGCCTTGATACTTGATACCAAGTGGATTATAAACCGCTCTAAATAAATAAATAGATCTCAGGACTTTAATTTAATTTACAGGAATACAATTCTAGAAAGTAGCAGGGTTTTAGCCCTAAAAACTTACCCGCCTCCCGTACCACTACTTTGCTTCATGCCAACGACCATCATATGCTGGGAAATCACATCAAAAGGTACAATACAAGTTTGTCCGACAACTGATGCGCATCCACCTGCAACAAGGGCCCGCACATGACTGCAAAAAAAAAAAAAAAAAAATATGATCACCAAGTTGAAAAAGGCATAAGGTTTTCACTAATCGTGAATTATTATAAAATGAGGAACCTGCCTATCTCGAATGCCATGTTGATAAAGCGTAAGGCGGACACCTTCGTAAGTAGACACGTAGAAAACCCCGGACACAATTTGGAAGGCGGACACCCAAAAACCCCGGTAAAGTCCCTTGAGTCCTTCCGAATCCACTATTTTTCGTATGCAATCCCACATTCCAGAGTAGACGCTATTTCTCTGTTGGATTTGCATTTTCGTTTTGACCAGAGTGAAGGGGTAGAGGAGGCAGCGGATAGAAAATGAGCTGAGCATGCTTAAAGGGTAGAATTTCCATTTGTCCATCATGTTCCATTCGATGACTTGGATTTGACTTTCACCAGAAGGGGCAAACCGCGCTAGAAGACCTTCTTCATCTTTTTCCCCCCAGTCGTTGGGGGTATAGTGGTGGGACTTTATCATACTGCTTAACAGCTGGACTGGGGTCAAATCGGGATTATGGTCTGGCTCTTCAGCAACAACTTTGTCTTCCATTACTCCACCAGAGGTCCAATACAGCTGATTGTGAGGGGGGACCAATGGGGATGTCGGAGGGAAAATACTGGTGACAGGTTTTGAGAGTACACCTTTCATCGATTCTATTTTCTCCTTTAAGTCTTTACAAAATAATTAAAAAAATAAAGAAATAATTACACTAATTGAAATTGTCACCAGCTCACTTTAGAATGCACAATTCACCTGTTATCATTGTTGCTTTTGTGGTTTTTGTATTGAACTAGAATGGAATCCTGAAGAAACCAAATAAAAGTATATATACTTCTTTGTCGTGACGAGTTAATTGAATCATCTTATAACTTAACACAAAAATTAATTAGCAATTGGCTTGTTTACCTGGCCACTTGACTATTCCTGTTTCAGGAGACAAATGCAGATTTAGCCGCGGACAAGTACATGATGCCTGCAAATTAAAGTCATATCCAAATAATAATGCCTATTCTCATTTAGGTAATTATAAAATTAAGAGTAAATAATTCAAAACAACTGACCCCATAAACAAATATTACTTTAACTGAAATAAGACATCAACTATCATCGATTTCTCTACTTATTTTCTTAATCTCCTAACTTTGTAGCAATTACCTTCGTAAAACTTTTTCCCAGATTCAATTTCAATTCAATTCACTTGAACAAACTAACCTCACAATAATCTTGTCACCTGATAACTCGTAAACTTAAATATTGCACCTATTTAAAAATGTTTACATTCTTTATTTAGCAACCACACGGCCCGCAATTAATTTAATATAGTAATCCACATGGACAAATAAATCTCACAAATTAACTAACTGTTCTGCACAGCTCAGACTCAGACTAATTTATTGTTTAACCTTGCATTCTTCACCCCACCAAAAAAACAACCTCATGACTCATAGGTTTAATGATGATGGTGATTAAATAATAAAGAGAGGAGCAGTAAAGTAGACCTGTGCTAATGTGTAAAAGCACCCAAAAAAATAAAAAATGTGGTTGTTTTTGTAATGTGTAGCGTGTGATGATGCAAAAAAATATATAATTATTCCCTTTCCGTATACCTTTGATATCATATCATCACCTCATTTTACACATAAACCTATCTTTCTTCAGCTGGGCTGAGGTGATCAACCAACCAAACAAGAGAGCTGAGAGTTTGAAACCTTGCCGCCCATTTCCCAACAGATGAGTTCAATGCAATGCAGCAAGAGAGATGATGGGTGGCTGGGTGCTATGCTAGTTTGCTTTGGGAGAACGGTGGACTGGAGTGGACATCAGAGTAGATGAATTGAGGCCATGCCAATAAACAAAGCAAGGGCGAGATAATCATGTCCAAGTAAACAAAGTAAGCAGGTGTATGTAAACAAGGAAGAAAAAGCAAACAGAAGAAGCAAATCATATGATAATTAGCAGGTAAGACATAAGTAGCAGATGATTGTAAAACGCCCTAATTTCCCAAATGCCCCTGCATTTTAATTGGGCGAAAATGCCATGAAAGTTTTAGAGGATCAGGTCAGGTAGTGGTCAAATAACGCTGTTGATGATGCGATGATTGTGGTCGTCTAGGAAGTAGGTGATGATAACCGATGTGACTTGAGAATGAAGGAGGAGATCCTTGTGGAGTGCACAGTGTTGAATTTTAAGACGTGAGCGTGAGTCGAGTGTTCGATCTAGTCATGTGGTTCAAAAATACATGAAATTAGATCGGCACCCGACGCGTGCTCAAAGCCTTGTGATAAAAGTGCAAACTTCCACTCGAAATACCCAGGATGATGATGGTAAAGTGGCATGGCTGGATTGTTGATGTGGTGTAATTGGAGGGATGTCCGGAAGTGGAACGGTTCTTGACGTAAAGATCGCTCCCTTGTCGAGGATCTATTGGCTGTGATAACGCAAAATAATTAGTTACG
>JAQFZH010005089.1:0-11030 GCA_034695485.1 Entomobrya nivalis
ATCAAAGCGTCTATGGTCCAAGACGTACACAATTGGATCGCAAAATTCAATCGCCCTGTAATAGTTTCAGAATACGGTGCTGATACCGTTGCTGGCTTGCACTCCAGTCCAGAATTCGTTTTCACGGAAGAATACCAGTTGGAGTTCCTCCGAGAGCATTTCAAGGCGTTTGATCAATTACGAACAAACACCAGTTTCATTGGAGAGATGATATGGAATTTTGCTGATTTCATGACGGCTCAAGGTAAAATTGAAAGTGTAGAATGATGAGCAAGCACAAACACATTAAATCAACAGCCATTGATTTTCGCTTTGCTGAAGCAAAATGTGGAAATAGAAAATGTACTTTGTATCAAACACAAGAACTTTCTTTTCGTTTAGGCATTACAAGGATCGTGGGCAACAGGAAAGGAATCTTCACTCGAGAACGTCAGCCAAAAGCTTCTGCTCATTTACTTCGAACTAGATATCATTTACTTGCTCAAGAGTACGATAGTTACCCTTTCCCAGCGGACTTACCTCAACCTGTCCCAATTTACACGAGAAGGCGGGGCAGTCCGAGACGGGATGAAATGTAAGGGAAAGTCCCTAAAAACCTTCAATTGTACCTGTAAACTAATTTTCTTTTCTTTACATTCGCACTGTACAAAAAAAATATATTTAGTGTATGACAATAACTTCTTTGTTTTTTTAGAAAAAAATGTATTTATTTCTAGTATTACAATATAATAATTTTAAAAATCTTTCGCCAGTCAAAGCATTTATACACATAGTTCATTATATATACTACTCTAAACTCCGTTTTTAAATAAAAGAGCAAAACGTTTCAAATAATATATTATTTATTCACAACGACTGCGCTGACTACGTTCTATAAATATAATTATGGATATCACAGAAATAAAACTAAAAAATACTTTCGTTTGGCATATTCAATATCATCCATGCAAAAACTGCAAAAACCTCTTCTATTTACGTCAATATATTAATGACACTGTGATTAAATATATTGTAGAAGTAGATATGGTACAAATATTATTGTTGCGTGTATTTTAGCATCTTTTCTTTTCCAAATTATTTATCCAGTATGTGCGTTCGTTCTCTTGTGTGAAATATATTTTCTGAATTGAATTTTAGTTGACTATACTTTTTTTGATGGGTTTTAATTTTATACTCGAAGTAGAATATAATTTTGAAAGCCCTTCTATATGCATGAGTGGTGCACATGAAAATATTCAGCATGCATTTTTTATAATCTCTCTTGCAAATATAATTTCCTTTATTTTGGGTTTTGATTTTAAAAAGGAATGGAATGTATATTTTATTGTGGGGACGTAGAATCGCCAGCTCCACTTCCTTCTCCTCCACCCCCCTCAGTAAAAACTTGTATTTCCCTTGCAATCACCCAAGACTTTTGATTCGGACCTATTTTGATACGAATGCATTGAACTGTCTTTAGCTTATCAATAATATTTGAATTACCAATCACCTCACTCTTCTGGAAGTCCAACTCTCCATCTTTAAACTTTTTTAAACTCATAAAATTATCACAAATGGCACTGTTATTTGTGGCAACTTTCTGAAACTTGCTGCTCACTGAGAGCTCCCCATCCTGGATATAGTCTTTCATGATCTTCTGCTTGTTCTTCGTCGTCGGAACTCCCGTCAGGAAGACGAAACGTGAAAGGCTCAAGGGCTTTGGAAAGATAATGTCGTACGTGTCATTAGGTCTAGTAATTCCCCAAAAGAAGCCTGGCGCAGCTCTATACGCATACTCGGGTATAAAATCATTGTAAACTTTCATCGTTGTAATGATATCTGCACTGGGATTATGGTTCTTGAATCGTCGTTTGGCTATGTCGAAAGTGCTGTCCTTCAGTTTCTGAACCTTGTTAGGGAGGGTGGACTTCCAGCCAATATGTTGGAAAATAGATGGGATTCTTCGAGCTACCATGCTGTCCTCAGGAACCTGTGCGGAACAAACATTACATACAAATTGTGGGCTTATTTCTAAGAACGGTGGAGGTAGAATGTGAGATAAAAAAAGAAGAGTTCACAAAGCGTAATAAAAACTCATAAGAAAATTATATTCATTACAGTTACGCCACACACTCACTACGTCTTCACTGAAATTGCTAAAAGAAGCAAAGGGATGGGAATGGAAAATGACAATGGAATGCTAATAAAATAATGGGACATATTTTTCAAACTCAAAATGAGCAAAAATAAGAGGATTTTTTTTGTAGCAAGTTTCCTCGTTACACTTACTTGTAAAGCAATATAATGTCGCATGAGCATATCCACAGGCTGCTCTTGATGAAACATGATAAGAAGCTTAATGAGATTATTAAGGTCTGCACTCCGGAAGAGCAGCCCAATGCCTAAGAATCCACTGAACTGTAGCGCAATCCAATGATGAGTCCCCCGAGAAGCAATAAAGTCTTTGATTGCTGTGATATACTGCGTGGAAGAGATGATGTCATCTTCAATTACTAAATAGTAATCCGACAACGTCTTGGCATAAGTAAACAGGAAAGCAAAGTCGATCACTTGCTTCGCTCTCCACAATACCCGACCCACAGAGTCATTAAAGGTTCGTTTCGTCAGGGCAAAGTCCATCGGTGGGTAAATCTCAGGACCAGACTGGATCACTTGAAAGAAACCCGAGTCCAAATGGGGGCGAAAATCCCTTTCAATCAGTCTTAGCTGTTTTTCCCTGAAATACATGAAAATTAAATAAATAAGAAACGAAATCACAAGAAAAAAAGTCCGCATTCCTTCCTTTAACACAAGTATTCTCGCTTCTCCATATAAAAAAAACTCATCACGCCACAAAAAATTTATATGTATGGAATAAAAAACGATAAAACTTTAATAATAATATATACTAATGGCAGAATAGTATTCCCACATAGCCATTCCAATATACTGCAGCGGAAGTACTTGGTAATAAAAAAGGGAGAAAGGAGGAAAATGTGAAGATGAAAAGAGAAAGTGTGTGTGAGGAAGAAAGACTTGTTGAAGTTATTCCATTAGTTTCACAGCTCTACACACAACGCAGCAATCTCTTGCCTTGTCGTTGGTTATATAATAGCAAGAAAGGTTGATGAAGATTGAAATTGATCAAGAAAATAAGAACGTTGGCTGGAGAGGAGATAAGGAGAAAATGTTATACTTGTGTATGTATATTATGGTTTGTGTATTGTAGATATACATATATATGAGTACATATGAAAGTGAAAAGGAGGAAATACTGATTTATGTTTTATATAGTTTTTCTGGAGAAAGTACAGAAGAAGCCCATTCTCTGTCTTACTTTTTCTCTTGATCTGTGTCCGCCAGATAAATTACAATAACGGCATCTCTCCTTTCCTCAGGATCCGACTCACTTATCAAAGACTTTAACGTTTGTTGCAGGTATTGCTCTTCTCTGTACACAGACGAGATGCCAATGGCCAAAAACTTTCTTGTTTTGCTCTTATGACCCAGCGTTGGAGGAAGAGTTGCGCGGTGGTACAACTGGTTCTGCCAGAGTGGAACCTCTTCGCATCCGGTAACCACTGATGCTGCTCCTCCTCCTCCCGGCACGTCAGATGTCATTGCTATAAATATATAATTCAAAACAAACAGAACAGACTCTCATGTAAAATGTATTACATCCTTTTAAATATGTAAGATGTGCGATAGTATGTGAGCATTCCATATAAACTATTTTCTCTCTTTTGGTCCATGTAACTGGATTTATTTTTCCGCCTTTCCTCCAAAATTTCTCTTTCCACATCCAATATAATATCATTACTATCCATCCACCATGAACAAGCTTAAAATGTATAAAAACTAAATAATACATATGGTCACAGATGAACTAAAGCATACTGTACTTTTGGACTGGACTCTCTGCTAAAGTGAACTTTGTACACTGAACAGAAGCACGTTTGTTTGGCATGATCAAAAAAGAGAAAGAAAACTGTACTTACAGTTAGCGGAAATGGGTGTCCACGTGTTCCTGACACTTTCCATATGGTACAAGTTGAGCGTAGCCAGTCCTATGATGGACACTAGTGCCAGAAGGGTAAAATATGATAGGGAACGGTAGCGGAATCCAAACATTCCGGATAATATAACTATAACAGTTCTTATATTCATCTTTATATATTGCTCCCCCCACACACACTCCCCTTTTATAATAATAAACAACACAAAGGTCCTCGGTGCAGAAGAAGAGTCATCATGGTGTAAATGCAATGTATGTAGTAATTTTACTCAGACTCACGGTCCAGAGAATCCATCATATTTACTCGCTTTCATTTTCTCTTTTCTAACTTGCTTTACAACTCTCTCTCCTCGTATTTGAATTCACGTACTCAAAAGTACAAGTGTGCTAGTTGGTGCACATTTCATACATATTCTCTCTCTGACTGGTTCTCGAAGAAAAAGAAAGCCCTTTTCTGTCTGGTGAGTGATGATGGTCTCGGGAAAGTGGATATAGAGTTTGTGTATTTTTACTTTAGGGCACAATCAAGAAAGATGCATGGTGGACGAAGTGAGAAGACGTGAGAAACGAGGGTGGTGATGATGATGATTCGAATGATATGAGAGATAGATAGCTACAGGACAAAGTAGCCTTCACTTGAGGCAAGTGGCGTCCTCGTAGACTCTCCCCTGCTGTGTTGCTCCTTGACTGAAATAATGGATGTCAAAAAAAAACTGTCGGGATGGTGGATTGGATGGCCAAAAGCTTTTCTCTCTATTTTGTTTCTCTACAATATTTATAAATTTTTACACAGTTTCTTTTGTACATTCATGTATTTATATCTATTGCTCTATTTTGTCCTTTTTTCTTTAGCCTCTAGCATCAATTGCAACTGCTGGGGTAAAAAACATGTCAGTTTGGATGTTGAAGTTGGATTTTGTTGTTGGTGTGGTGGTATGGTGGAGGATCTGTTTTTTTCTGTCTTGTCCAAAAAACTATTTTGTTGGTATTGTTGCTGCTGTTGTTGTAGGGAAAAAAGAGCACATATTGCTTTATTTGTTCCACTTCCACATGAACCATGAGCTCACCATCATACATAAGTAATAATAAAACGCGTGTTTTATTAGAGTATTTACTGGTGTATCACGGACGATACGATGTTTTTTCCCTGCTGCTATTCTTCTTCTCTGTAATTCACCAACAAGAAGAAAAAGTATGAAAGAGTGTTTTCTTCGTGCTTCAGTTTATCCAAGAATCCTGACTCTTCAGAGAAAGATGTGATGTGAGTGTGTAGGTCTTCTGTTTACTCTCTCCTCTTCTTCTTATGTTGTATGTGGCGGTGGTGAAAGTACACACGCTTGTTCCGAGAAAGCTTTTCTAGAGTTCCTATTGAATCAACAAACAGAAAATATATTTTATGTAATGTGAAGATATTCTCTCTCGAAGAAGACAAGACCAAAAGATTTATTGCTTCATGCTAGTAACTCCACAGCAGGAGCAGCCATTGTTGTTAGTGTTTTTTTCATGTTTCAGTCAGTCAGTTGTACAAATATGCGTTAGGTGCTATCATTACTAAAATATTATGACGCTTTTATTCTTATTCCGCGTGTTCACGTCATGCACACTAGGGACCACGATTTTTTTAGGATGTTATGTGGAAATTAGCGGTGCCATTATCTTTCCCAAGAAAACATTTATGTTAGGCACTTTGATAGTGCTACAACCTGAAAAATACATATGTACATACTATGCTGAACACTGCTGAACATGCATTATATGTTGTGGGAATCGATACTGTCAGGAATGGGAATGGAAGAAGATTGATACACTTTATTTCAAAATGTGAAAGTTGCCTTGTTATTGCAAACGTATCATCTCTTGCGCAACATAAAAAATTCTTGTCTACTCAAAAAGAAATGCATAAAAACCGAACGATAACTTGACGGACGGGTGAGAATATGACCATAAAATTTGGTTATTTCTCCTTACAGGGCAAAACGTGGCTCCTTTTTATGTTCGCCATTCAGAGGAATACAAAGTATGTGGTCGGTGAGATGTGATGTGTAACGTACAAACAAAATGCTACTATTAACCCACTTTATTAAACAGCTAGAAGACCACCAAGTAATACGCGAAAGTTCCCTATCAGAAAAAAGAAGAAGGAAAAACAACTTTCTTTTTGCGAGCAAGCAGTATTTCTGACGCCACATTCATACATTATTTCGTGGCTAATAGATGTGGTTTATGAAGGAACATGAACTGGCAATAAAAAGTGTGAATAAAATGCCACACTAGTACAACTACTCCTTCTGCTCCCGCTACTTCTACTCATAACAAAAAGTGAAGGCGGAAAATAATAGGAACAAATAACCTCTTGTTTTATCGTCACGAAGAAGAACTTTCACGGCAAATAACAGTCTGGTTGGTATATGGAATTCGCAAATTACTTTCTCCACTGCGAAATGGCGAAATGAAAGTATTTCTAAATGAAAGACGGCTATTTGAGAGGGCGTCTCGCTCAACATGCAGGGCAGACTATGACAAAACGACGATTTTAAAAATGCTCTACTCCAACTTCTAATTTGGTAATAACTTTTAAGTGCTGCTTTGTCCTGAGAAGTCTCAAAACGCCCCAATTACCCGGGATATGGTAACAAACTGGGGAGGCCTATAACAAGCAAAAAAGGCAACAGTGTAGACGAGAGACTTTTGCACTTATTGCCAATTTGCAGAATACAACGCAAATTGTTTTGACAGGTTTCGTTCTGGTTAGTCTGCTAAAAGTGAAATACTATCTACCGCTACCACATCATATTTCATTCATCATAACCAATTTTAGCTTTATACTCGTAAATTGGAAAACTGGCTCAACTCGTGATGGCCTCGAGGTCAAAAATGTATAATATGGGGTGATGTAATTTGTTGAAGATAGAAAGTTATTATAACTATCCAATCCAATAAATTTGTATATTCTCACCCAGACTGGTTTAAGAATGTCTACAAATTTATTTCTGATACAGTTTGATTGGCCGTTCTCACATATTTCTACTTACAAGGATATTCAAGCTAGCTCATCAATAATAAAAAAGTTTCTGATTAATTTACTCCATGCAAGGCCATGCATCATCATCAACAAAATCCAATGTAATACATCACATCTACATATTTTATGGGAAAACGGAAAAGGAAATGCACGTAACACGTCACACAAAAGCGAACAGGCTCTCAGACAAGTGATTTATGCAGAGTGACGAAAAACACATTTCCCCACTGCATCTGGGCTCTTTTAAATTGACCCAAGCGAGTAACAGTCAATTGTCCACGCGGATAGACAAGCATACTAATTTCAAAATTTGCTTAAAAATACCTTCAGCTACTCTACATACAGAAGGAAGAATATATAGCCTTGTAATAATAACATGAAACATACGATGCCTGTCAAATTCTGACATGAAATATTGCAGTGGTCACTCAAACACTTTGCTAGCGTTTTTGTGGCTGGGTGGTTCTCTGTATGCACACTGCACACATTACTGATTTTATGACTCCATGTTCCCATGTCGCTTCTGCGTCTCTCTGGTATGCATTGCATATTGTAGTTTATTTTTATGGCTAAAATATGTTATACATTCATATATTCTGATATCGTATGTTGACTGACGCTGGTAAGAATAATAGGTAGAGAGATGTCAGTGTTCTTTCTGGTTCGAAGCTTCCAGTCACCATAAAAAAAATCCACAAAAAAATTAACAAGGTTTGAAGTTGAAGAGAAAAGACAGAGAAGGATATGAAGGTAGCTGTATGCAGGGTAATAATTTTCAAAATTATGTCTTGCGAGAGAGATACACCCTTTGCATAATGAATGTTCACTACACACTTTGCACAGGTACAGGTGCATTTCCCAGCACACGTAAAGTATATAAAAAAGTGTTATCCAGTTTTCTCTTTCCTCGGAAGTAAATCGACTGAGAGAGCTAAATATACATAACAAAGTTACATTCACACATGACATGGTTGGAGGGGGAGAGAGTGAGTGCATATAATACAATGAAGAAAATAAGATTGGGTGGTCGTGGTCGGTCAGGTCCTCTTTTTTAGCTGGAAGACAGGCAGGCGAGAGAAAAGGAGACTAGCAACAGCAAATTGTCAGGTCTATATTTTAGGGATTTTTGGGTACGTACGCCGGTTACAGGCACAGAGTGAAACGATAGGCACTGTTTCTATTTTGTGAGCTCATATTTTATATAAAATTCTATACTTGTCTACTTTCACAAAAGAAATATTCTTGTGTTTTATCCTTGGCTTTCTTTCAGCAAGACGGTGAAACAAAAAAGATGCTCTCTTATTCAGGTTTTGGAACTAAAGGAGAAGAGAATGGTAAAGAAAGTTCATAATATTATTTTTACCACTAAACTGGCACCGCCAACGACTTGGTAACTGGTACATATACCTATATGGCATTCCACACTCCACTTTCTGCTCCACACTTGAGCTGCTCTTATTATTGCACTGCTGCTGCTGCACAATATATTTTCTTCTTGATGTTGTGGTTGTGGGCACAGACGATAATCCGCCCGTTTCCACCAAGTTCAAGAGAGAGAGAGAATGAGAGCGAAGAACCTAGTCAGGCGACTGAAAAATGACTAGATTATGTAAATCAGTTCCGTGGCTTTCACACACACACACAAGAAACAGGGCCATGATGTGATATGATCACATCGGAGGAAACCATACGCTTGCAAGTTTGAAAGTTGCAACAGATTCCAGAACAGACCATACCCAGAAACAAAATGAGATTCACCAAAAAAAACTATCCAGACTTCAGGGGTTTATATACACTAACTATACATTTTTCTGTTTTCTTTCAAAAACTTTCGTTTTTTAGACAAAAAAATCTTTATTTTAATTTTTTTTCATTTGCCAGCACTCTAAAAATGCTTCTTCTCTCCGAGAACTTTACTTATGAAAAAGTGTACCTAGATGTACATTAAGTACTAAAGCCCAACCGGCTAAGTCATTTATAAATATTCATGATGTTTGACATTATACACGTTGTATCTCCTTTGCAGTATTTTGCCATTCGATCCTATTTCTTTCTAAGATGTTGTCTTCGACAAGATATGTTTTCTTCTACTCATTACTACGCAAACACCGAACACCACGTTTCTTACTTGAAGGAATAGACTGAATAGACAAGGGTATGATTTTCCTGGAATGGCAATAAGAAGTGTTATGTTACGGCATCTTTTTTGCCGTGGGAGGCATAGGCAGTGCAATGGCAGTAAGTAAAACTGAATTATAAAAAAGGATGGGCAGAAGGAAAAGTGTGAATTGAATTCTCAAAGTGTAATTTGTCACAAATGAAATTAGCGTAAGAGAAAATTGGATTTTTCACAGTTGAACTTATGGAGAGAGATGCTTCTTTCGGTTACTTTGTAGTATGAACAGAAACACATGTGTAACATGAACGAATATATATTGCATTATGTGTGTTTACATAATATGTATACCAACTAACTAAAAAAGCTTACTATAATCTCCAATTTTTACATGTGTGCATATACCCAACTACCATAATTTTTCCCCTAAAGTTCATGTATATGCACACCAAAGGTATCAACTTCAACCAAGATCAATTCGCAGTCCATACAGCACGAAATGTGCACTGTTATTAGCATTTAGGTCTTTGGATTTTATTACCTTACAATTTGAGCACATTAATGAAAGCTGAATCTTCTCCTCACATGGCTTGAAAATAAAATACTTCACATAAAGTACCCACGAATAACTAGACAAGACATAGTGTAGTCTGTAGTGGAATATAAGACATTGAATAGGATTTACACAGTTTTGCAGGTTTGCAGTGGAATTTTTTCCCTGAAGGAATTTGCACGACGAAAATAATCATCTCTGTAGACAACTTGTAGGACGTTATCTTTTGCACATCTCAAGTACTCTTATGAAAGATAATGATTTTCTTTGCCTTAGGGAAACAGGCGAAAAAAATCGAGAACATCCTCCCATCCCATTTCTAAAAATGTATTATTTTAGGTCTGTTCTGATTGCCCGCCAAAACTGATATTAGATACATGGTTTGCAATTTATTTGATGTCAAACGTCAAAGAGAAAATTTCTAAGATTGATGCACGAGGATTTATCTTGTCAAAAGGTAATTTTAACATTAAAGACATTGTCAGATGGAGTAATAATATTATGTAAGGTATGTATACGTTTTGGCACAGCTACGTATAAAAACAATGAATAATTTATGTGTTTTCATCACACCGGAGAAAGTTATAAAAGATTTTTTTTTCATTGTATATATTTCATTTATGCCCTTTTTTGTCAGAAAATTGATAAAAAATAATATATTTTTCATGTACCAATTTATTAAACTGATGAATGAGGTAGAACAATTGTTGATACAAGTCATGCTACGTGATTTAAAATAATTTTGGCAAAGGTTGTATTTCAAGAGGATGGCAAAATCTACAAATTTTGTAATTTTCTGTTGTATTGTTCGCGCTCATTATTTTCTTTTTTATATTTTTTCGTGTATATTGTCAGAGGACATGGACAGCCTTTTCATTGCAAAAGTCAAGACATATTTTAGACAATAAAATATTTTTCTAGTCGCCAAAAAATGGTGACCCGTTTAATATACGATCCAGCAGTGGCAAATAAAACGGCAGAAGAATGCACCCGTGAGAGAACGCATCCTATTGTAATGGAAAATGCGGAAGAGAACCCGACAGTCAGAAAGAGAGAACTATAAATGTGGCTGGACACTACGCCTACTGCCATTAATTGACTATTATAAAGTTGATTGTCCATGTGTGTCACTATAAACTAAGGCAGTTTTGCTGATTTTCTTGATAAATATAATTTCTTATCTTGGCATCATTATCCTCCGTTTTCATTTATAGCATTGATGCTGTGTTAGGTGGCATTCTGTTCTTGGTTCAAATCTTGATTTTTATTCGAGATGGATAACTTTGTGTCACCACAAAGCCGCTGGTAAAAATTGAAGAAAATAAACAGAACCATTCGTTCTGAG
>JAQFZH010005090.1:0-11030 GCA_034695485.1 Entomobrya nivalis
TCAATGAATAGAGAAACTTCCTACAGCACAACCTTTAATTGCATTTCACACGACTTTCAAATGATCTTTCCTTTATTTCATAAAAATCTACTTTATTCTAAATCCCATTTTTTCCACATCCGATTTAACATGTAAATCCATATCATCTGTAAATACACCCAGTTCTAAAAAGTTTTCATTCTATCAAAATCCTAACAAAAATGGAAAAACTACATCGTATGGTGTCCATAGACTTGAATACCCCAAACCCCAGCCTTTCCCCCGGAGTACACCATTCTTCCAAGGCACAACAAGCAGCAAGCCAGTTTCCCTGTGATCACCGAAAACTATTTCGCTGGAGATCACACTCCAGCAACCTCTCCAATAAAAACTTCAATGATAACCCAAACTTGTATGAGAAGTACTTCCAAAAGCGCATCGCCAAAATTGTTTCCTTCACACAACTTGGTTTTGCAGTGGTCATTTTATTTTGCCAGGTTTTATTTTTATTTAATTTAAAACACCAAAAAAACTAAATAATTTAAATAAACTAATTATTTATTTTGTAAGCTTGCCACAACGGGACTTTTAATTCAGCCAGTGACACCATCATCCACCTCTGGACAAAGTGCACTGAGCACTTCTGACCGAATTGGTTTGGGAATATGGGCGTCAGTTCTGACCATTCTTGCTGTGGGGGCCACATTTTGGGCGGTGAACAAAACAAACTTTTGTAGACTTCATGCAGCCATGTTACTTCATTTAATGGGGATTGTGATGTACACTACTTTGGAGTATATGGTGCTTGGGAACACAGTTCCAAGGATTCAGGAGAGGATATCTTTTATTGAGGAGAGAACTCCAATGGATGTAGATGCAAGAAAGCAGTTGCTTCTCAACACAAATTCAAGAGGAAATGGTGATGATGATGGAAGTAAAGTGCAAAGTCAACAAGGTGAACAAAATAATTAATTTTAAAAAATAACTGTAGTATTAATTGATGTTAGTTTAATTGTTCTATGGCTTGGTATTTTTTCAGCGGAATTACACAGATTATATGCGGCTCTAGTTCTAGCCATTATATTGGCACTCTGTGGAATATTCCAGCTTTTGTTACACTTTTTAATGAGTTTGAAAAGTGGTCGGGCTATTTTTCTACAAATTAATTACGTGAGTAACAAGTTTTAAAAGAGAAATTCTTTTGGATTTTAAATTTTAAGGTTGATTTTTTAAAATATTTTTTTTTAAGTTTGAAACCAAACTGCAAAACTTGCAGGCGATTGGAAGTACTTGGAGAAATAGGTCACTGTTAAAGTTTGACTCTAAAAATGGTACATTGGAATTTCCAAAACTGGAAAGGTCTGATACGCTACCTCCGCCACCGTACGATTCCGGTTACTTTCATCCATCTTTAAATGTTAACCACTAGTATAGCTGATGATTGATAAGCCATTCATTCTCTCTACGAATAATTATAAATTAACAATTTTAATGCAAGATTGTTTGATATAAGCAACTTGATTATTTAATAAACTGTAAAATTTTATAAAAAATAGTTACTTTGGCTATTTATAACAGCTTTGTTTAATTGTAAGCGAATTTGGGGTATCATGAGAATTTGCGTGGTCACCGTCACAATCAACGCCACAAGCAAAGTTCCTTTATTGGAGAAAAAAAATTCTCTCAGCCTTTTAAGCTTTTAAATTACATATGCATAAATATATAAGCTATTAATTGAAGTCAACTTTGGAGTTGGCGATCCTCTTGGTCGTGGGTGGTCATATATCATTCCATCGGAAGAAGAAGAGGGAGGGCTACCGGAATACCCCGATGTATCACTGCTTCCATCAATGAACCGCAAGGCTCCGGTTATCTTCTACTTATTAACATAGGCTTGTGAGGGTACAGTACATTGGAGGGAAAAAATCTGCAAACACGTGTAGTACCGCGTCCTCCGCAGCTTGAAAGCAACTGTACTTAAGCTGTAAGCTGTTAATTTTTCTTTGCTGGTTCATATGCGAAATCGAGAAGTGATTTAAATTAGGCATTGTTACAAATATACGGATTATAATTTGACTTCAATCAAGTCAAGTTTAAGCTACAACGTAAAGAAAGATTGAACTTTAAAAAAACGCAGCTAACTTTTCATTTGACATTGCGTTTGAGTTGCCCGATATGCTGTTTTTGAAGTACAACTAGTACAAGGCCATTTAAATGGATTTAAAATTATTTAAATTACTATGCACTACCATAAACCACCGATGAGAAAAAGAAGCTTGCGTTTGGGAACGGCATAGTTGAGCAAGCAGGATGAAAATAATATTCCTGGAATTCAAATAAATATTGTTGTGTGCGGCTAGTTCCCGAGCAAAGCATGTAAACAGATGGGTTGCTTGTGCGGAACTGCTTGCTGTAGCTCCGATTCCGTGGCGATTGCGCTAGACTCGCCGAAATCCCTAGCACAGGAAAACGCATGGTCGTGGACCACCGTGGTCGTAGGCAAACTCTTTTTTTTGTCAACACAAAGCGAAAAGGGATTGACTTGTGGGTGCATTCCAGATAAACCATAAAACCAGTTGAGTTAGTGAAACGAGTTAGGTGAGATCATAGTTAATTTTGGTCTATTAATTTAATTGTAATTTTGAAGGAATAGTGCATTTTGCTCAACGTTGGGCTCCATTTTTTTAAACAATTCAAATTGTAGTGGCTGTTCTCTGTGGAATTTCATTTTTCTTGGATATTTGTGCTGACAGCAATCTCATCAGTTTGAGTTCCAGTAAATTAATTAAACTTCTATTCTATTTGGTTCGCAAATTTTAATTGTCGAGCCAAATCGCGTAAAAAATGGAGTTGTACCTTGTGAAGGAGGAGGTTAAAATAATTAAAAACCGAACAGCATTTAGCAAGACCAATGTTTTCAGTGACTACATCAAGGGACTTCAACTTGAGGAGGAAGAAGCCAGCTCTGGCAATGGTGATGATGATGATGCCTCCGACTCTGACGATGCTTCGAAATCCCAAGATGAAGTTGACCTTACGGTTCTGACCATCTCCGACTTGCCAGTGACCTTGAGCTCAATTTGCAGTGACGTCAATGACCACTCTGAAAAATTTGCGGACAGAGTGGAAATGAAGCTGACTAAAAATGAAGAGAAGTAAAAAAGGGAAATATTTTTTTTCTATTTATTTGGCAGTTAAAAAGTTATATGGGGTGAGGTACTAATTTTATTTAAATGTGTTACACTTTTTTTTTACTTTAGTTTCAATTGGAAACGAATTGAATTGGAACTAATTATCGACGACATCGACCCAGAGAAACTGGAAGGATATTTTGTACTCTCAAGAGCCGTTCGTGAATCCAAGAGAGACATTTTGAAACGACTGAAAGAGGAACTTGACTATGAAGACGTTGGCTTTTGGATTCAAGTCTCCCTGTGTCATTTGCCAAGAGAAAGTGCGGCTGTTTCGCCAGAGTCTTTAGTTTGTTTGAAAGGTGAAGTGCATAGCCGGATTCCTGTACAGATTCCTCCAGAAATGAAGATGTGGTGGGAACGGGGCACTGGCTTCATCTACTCCAAAGTAAGTGTGAAGGTTTGCTTAAATGGAAAGGCTGTTGACCTTGTGTATGGGTATTTGGATGAGAATGAGGGCTTGTTGAGGGATGGAGACTTCACGGATGTGGAGATTGGATGCAAAAATGGTGGGGAGATTGTGAGATGTCACCGGGCGGTTCTTGCAGTTAAGAGTCAAGTTCTTCGGGACAAGTTTAAGGAGATGTTAGAGGAAGGATGGAAGAGGGTTGGACCTTGGAAATTGAAAATGGAGATGAGGAAGGAGGGCGTGGAGGCGTTTCTGGATTATCTTTATTGTGGGAGGGTGAGTGGAGGCATGAGTGGTTGTGATGTGGCCCTGGAACTATTGATGGCTGCTCGGGAGTATCAAGTAGTTGGATTGGGAAACGCGATGGACGAAATCATCTCGGCGAAGGGATACTCAGATTTTAGATATTTTTCTGTGAAAAGCGCGTTGGGTTTATTTTTGTACGCGAGGAATGTGGAGGACTTGAAGCATTTGAGGGACAAGGCTGTGAATGTTCTTCAAAAGTAAGAAATAATATCTGTTATGGTCAAAATAATTAAAAATTAATATTTGTGATATGATATTTTAACATGGTTTTGTTTCGATTTCGACTTCTGTATAGTTTTTCGAAGACCAGAAGTGACGAAGTACTCAAGTCGAAGGAGTACCAGGATCTGTTTAGGAATCAGCCACAGGTCGCCATGGAGTTGAGCTCGCTCTACATCCAGCTTTCATTGTCTTAAAAGAAGAAAGGTAGTTTTCTTCTTCTAAGACAATTAAATCTTCTCGGTTTTCTACAATTAGTTAGGATTCGTATATCTATTTTAATAATGACTTTGCTCTAATCATTAAAGAAATTAAACTTGACGTGTTGACTTTTTGTGGCAATGTATCGATTTCTCTGTAATTATCTGTTTATGAAAATGAATTGAGAATCAATTTTTCTAATTAACTTTAGACTAATTGATGTAGTTTCCAATTAATTCCTACTTGCTAATCTCATGGATAGATCTAGTGTTCTCTTTAAATTTAAGAATTCTCTGGTTTTACATAATGCAACTGTGACGTTTATTATGCCATTGAAGTAATTATTAACTTCCTGGTTTTTTTTCTGCTGGAGACATGGTGGGAATATACCATTGTAAACAAGTCGCAAATATAATTAATAACAAATATTTTAAAATTTATTTAATGGTTAAATTGAATTGTAAATGTTCTGTCAATTTAACGAATACAAAATAAAGGATTGTTCCAAGAAATAAATGTAAGTGCAGTGTCAGTTCGTATACTCTTTGTAGATAAATAATAAATCCTGAAAATCGATTTAATTTTAAAGTTAATTACTACTTCTCATTTAACCGACATATTTATATTTAATTGCCAATTCCAATTCAATCAAAATCTTGCAAACCTAATTATGCTTCAAAAACCCAATTAAAATTCCAATTAAACAAATTTATAATTCCCGAACGCATTCCCCCACATTAAAAATCCACTGCACTGTTCAATAACTAGCAAACCCAGACAGAAACACTGGCATGTCATCCCTGCTCTGCCAATTCTTAAAGGGTCTTCATTCCAGAAAGGATTTCCTCAAGAGTTTGGTGGCATTGGCACCGACGAATTTGGTGATGGCGGGGGAGCAACTGTTGGCCCTGCTGCTCTCTGACTAGAAATGTCCACTCCCTTCATAATTTTATCTTGATCGTCCATCTCCTCCGCCATGCTAACATTCTCCTTAAAGAACTCAAGTGGAGCCCACGCAATGTCTTTAAAGATGCGGTTCCACTTTCTCTTGAGAGACCCACCATCTCGATTTCTGATTCCTCCGCCCAATAATTCTTGATAAGTTTGGGGAACTCCACCTTCACTGGCCCTACACCGATGATGACCACCTGTTTGATTTGAAGCGCGAGAAATTAAATTCTACCTCCTTGTGAATGAGAATGGTGGTGTCTGGAAGAAATTAAAACAATTAAAATATTTTAGTTGTAGTTCCGAATGGACATACAATTTCATTTCAAAATGTCTTTAATTAGAAGATTTAATTGGACTAAATAAAGTGGGATTTAAAACTTACTGGATAAGGTTCTCTTAAATTACCCCAAGGGCCTGAGCCCTGCTGTGAGGGTAGACCCAGTGAAGTACCTAATTGGCTAGTGGTCATGTTGACAAGATGGAAAATTTGTTTCAATTACGAAATTTTAAACTACTAAAAAAATAACTCCAGTGAATTGTCTTTGGACTTTGGACAACTAGCAAATGTTTTCTCTATTAATATTTTTTAATTTCCAATTAACGTTCCATCGTCACAAATTAATTTATTCCAATATCTAAACAAATTATCAACTCAAAAGTATCCCTTATTTAATTTTTGAGGTTCCACTTGTAAAGCTAATTAATGGCAAAAATTCTAACTCAAATATTCCCAGTCAAAGATAACAAGACAAGGCACCATACAAGAATTGGTTGCTGAACACTTCTCTGCTCGCCTAATTGGCTATGTTGCCGGTACGGTACGAGCTTTCTTGCTGTGTATTTTTACTACGCAGCTCAGCGTACCTGGTTGGAAATTATAAACATCGACAGCAAACAAAGTTGGTAATTTGCATATTGTCAAATTATGTTGGTCAAAGTTGGTCCAAAATCAACATATTTTCAAGTAATTCAATATTATATTTTTTCTGAGGTCTAAAGTACAAAGTCCACAACTTCCGGTTTTTCCGATGACTCTGAAACGTGGCCAAACGTGTGCTCATTTTCTGGTTGAACTTTGCCGAGTCAACACGCATTCTCTTCCTCCTTGAAGACACCATAACAATTAAACTGTTAGGTTTAACTTAAAGTTAATTATTTGTTCGGAAAACAATTACACAGTAGTCATCCGAAATTAGAACACTTAATTCAGTGTTTTCCTGCTCTATAATGAGCTTTGGGTTAAGTCTGAGCCAATTGTACCACCGCCAGCTCCCACGCAATTTACAAAGACGACCTCAGCTGCAGGGAAGCGGGCCTTGGGCTAATCTTGGTGCTCCGCTTTGGGTAAAGTTTAAAAATTAATTTGTCAAAACTTATTTTAATCATTATTAAGTGGTACATGAAATTAAAACATTTAATGAATCATTATTTCAATTTATTTATTTCAGACTCCGTCCTTACTCTGTGGTGGCCTTGGACAGAAAAGTTTCCTTTTTGGTGCTTCACCCGAAACCGGATATCTGTGGTACAGAGGCAGGGGTTCCGGAAATTTTCAAGTTTATCAACTTTTCAAGTAAGTAAACTTATTTATAAAATATCAATCATTTTTTTAAATTACTTAAATAAGTAACTCATTATTTTTATTTTTTTGAAACAGGATGCTGCCTATTTTGACGAGCTCTGGCGGGGGAGGAGCTGTGACTCTGCTGCAGTATACCAATTCCTCCAGTGATGGTAACCGACATAACGATGAATGCTCAACCCAAGATGCCTTCAGCAGCAGCGGTCAATTTGGTGGACAGGAAGTCGCTGTAGCTATCGAGACACAGGAAGTCAGGCGCACCTCGAGTTCGCAGACATGTGAAGCATCAGTACCTTCACCATCTTCGGAAGGTGTTCATCCAATGGACCTCTCATCCCAAAAACGAGACTCAATGAGTTCTGAGGAGGTTGGGGATGGAGAGCCTTCTTCTGATCCTGACCCCAAAGCTGCTATGGAAGTTGAAGACCTCAAAGCGGAAATTGGTAAACTGCAAGAGAAACTTGAAAGAAGCCAAGATGACTTTAACAAGCGGGTATTGCAATTGGAGAAGTATTCCAGAGAGGAAACAACTGCTTTGCTTAAGGCTATTTGTTGGAAGGGGCAGCTTCACATGGAGTATGATGACCTTCCGATAAGGCATATTCCGTTGCGAATGAAGTGCATGCTGTACTGGGATGAGGATTTTAGGGGTCAAGGGTCATTGCTGGTGAGCGACACTTAAAAAAAAGAGTAAAAAGTAGTTTGGGTTCAAAATTGTGGAAATAATTTTGATCCATATTTTGTGATAGGGCAAGTTTCGGGAGAACTTGAGCGAGAAAAGGGATCGGGACTGTGTCTCCGTCAAGCGGAAGTGGAACAGGATTTTGAAAGCGATTGCCAAAAAACCGCACGAGTTTTTCCAGAAGCATGCTCATGTTCACAAGATTGATGATGACGAAAAGGTGTTTCTGATTAAGCTGGCTAAAGTATGCTGCGTTTTCAAGGGGATCGATCCTTCCAAGCAGCAACAAGCGGCGTCAGCTGGTCCGTTATCCCATCCAACAGCGCTGTCAAGTGATATGGCGCCGCCACCACCACCGCTGTCAAGCTCTTCTGGAAATCCGTTTCTGGATGATCATGATGACATTCCAAATGGATGGAGGGACATGCCGGTGTTTACTGCTAGTCAGTTTTCCCGGTCAAGATTTAACTAATTGTTAGATGGGGTGGGAAAAATTTAATTAATTTTGATGAATTTTTGTTAAAATGAAATCACTTAAATATAATTTTTTTTGTAAAGTTAGATGGAATCGTGATTTGTTTTTGATGATATGATAAATTTTGATGAATTAATTTTGTTGGGTGGCAAAAACAGGAATTGAATGTTCTAGTTTGTTTTCTTTTCTAAACGAAATCTTTCCAAGTTTATTTATTATTTTAAGTCAATAAAATAAAGTAATCAAAATCAATATTTGTTTAACATTAGTATTGGTGGATCATACTTATCCAGCCATTGTACTCAATCAAAAGCTGCTCTTCCATATGTACAGGCATGTATGGAACAGCAGTGCAATTGCAAATTGCAGTCAGTTTATGTAATTTAAAAGATTTAAAAAAATTAAGTTTATGTTTTTTTCAAAGATTTTAATTCCCCTGCCAAACTGCTTTAAAAAATGGAGGTCTACCTTGTGAAAGAGAAGGTTAAAATAATTCCAGTCCATGAAGCATTCTCCAAGACAAACAGGTTGAATAACTACATCAACCAATCTCGAGATGACGTCAGCGTCCGCACGGTTTTAACCGTATCAGATTTTCCTGTGGCCTTCAAGTCAATTTTCAGTGACGACGGTTTGCAATCTGAAAGATTCGCAAAGCGAATGGAATGGACGTTGGACAAAACCAAAAGGTAAAATCTAATAGAGATATGCATGTTTTTGGTAAAAATAGGGTAATTTATGTTTTCAGAAAAAATCGAAATAAAACTTTATTGATGACTCGAAATCTGGTATTGTTCATCAAAACTACACTGAGATCACATGCTGATTTTTTTCAGTAATTACTACAAACAAGCTTTAAGGACACAGTCTATGATTAGCACACATGCAAAAAAAAATTGATTCAATTAATAATTTAAAAAATAATTTAAAATATTTAGCGATTAATGTTCATACTCCACATTCCACAGCAACAATCATTTCCTGGCTCAGTTGGCCGCCTGAGGATGTTCCGTTGGATGGAGTGGATATCTCTCTGCATACGCCTGTGCCCAGTTGCTGCAGCCCCAAACCTCTTCGCAGCTGCTTGGTCCGGTTTTATTCTTGCACCCCTCAGGAATCTTCGTGCCTTCCAGCATCCCAATAACCGTCATTGCAAAGATGAAAGACATGGACACGTAAACAATGAACACTATTCCACGGACTCCTTTCCCTTTCATGTCAGTTTCCGAGTTTTCTGGAAGAAATGGAACGATTGGACAAAAGAAGCCGTCTCGCTGCACCCCATTCTGCTTGTCCATCCACAGCTGCAGCAGCGTCATTCCCACATGGAAGCACAGATCCAACACCATCCAAATTGTGGTCACAATTGCAACTCCAGAGAATCCGATGGGGTGGCCTTCCCCGTCACATTCGTTTGGCATTGAGGGTGATGCTGGGATCCAGGTGGAGAGGATGATTGAAATCACTGCATCAAAGAAAATCAAATACAATGAATTATTATACGTTTAAAGTCATATTATAAGTTCTAAGATAGATTTAGTGTTAATCTTACAATTGAGGAAGTAGATGAGAAAGCCCATCGCCGAATGAAGGCACATGGTAGCAATCCGCATTCTATAGTTAATTGGTCTAAACCCGCCAATGATTCCCATCAAAAGAAATAGAAGTATGGAGGTGATGGAGGCGGCGCGGTGGTGATAACTGAAGTCGTTGAGGCTCCTCCCAAACGTGTTGAGAATGTCGTAGAGAGCTAATAGGCCGCATCCCAGCATTCCCACTCCAAAAAGCGTGGTGGCCAAGTGTATCTGACGATGATTGAAAAAGCACAATAAACTAAACGTATCAAATTGAAAATGATTTTAAGAAAGATTATGAGTCTTACCCAAAACCAGAGATGAATTCCAATACAGGGGTATCCCATGGCTGTCTCCTTGAGGTAGCGTGAAGCAAATATTCCAACAGGAATCAGGAAGATGGACCAGAACACGAGCATTTCTCCGTGGAACTTTCTTCCAGCCTGTGGGACGAAGACGAAGACAACCAAGAATAATAATTTAACATTTAATTATCAGTATTTCCCGAAATGTTGACTTATTTCTGTATGCTGCTTACCCAAAACTTTTCCACCTTGCTGAAATTCCGAGTAGCCCCAATATTGACGAATTTTATCACCGCCGGTTTCTGGTTGGGGCGGAAGGTTGAGTTGATTGCCTGAATTTCCAGGAGATCGGATATGTTGACGGGAACCCGACATGGAGTGGAACACAGTCTCGTGCGGTTAATGGTCAGCTGGAACACTTCGTCCTGATATGTGGGAAGTGGGAATGTTCATCAAGGCAGGATCATCAAACTCGGGCGCAGTAATATCCAAATTGCATCCCTGGAGAGCATCGTGATCCGGCGTTTTCTCGTAGTGATGAGTACAGCGTCCACTGAAAGTGGCAATATTTTTATGTCTTGTATTCGCATGGCAGGATTTGAAAGACCAAATTCCATACTTATTTCCTGTTGCCATGATTGTTTCCGGCGTGTTGTCAAAATACTGCTGCTGGTTGGCGATGTAGTCATTATCCAGTAAAGACTGTGCGGATATGTTCTTAAGCCATGGTGCCACGAATTTGTCATCCTTTCTCAGCATGTCTCCTGTTTAGTAGTCGATGACGTTTTCATCACATGTGAGGGTGGACGCCTCCAGTTTGATGTCTGCACAGCCAAAGTAATGGGGAAGTAGCCAGTGTGACGCCGCCTTCCTGTATGTCCGTATTGTTCCATCGTCTTTTCTAGGCTTCATATTGTTGACGTTCCACATCTTCTTTGTAAATATTATAGCTCTACAATAAAACAAAACCTTAAATATATCTAATTATGTATTATGCATTTAATGGCGTAATTTGATTTGATTTTTTTACTCACTCTGGTCGAAAGCGAAGATGTCGATTGCACCAATACTCACTCAGCCGCCAAGTGAAGTGGATCCCCCGAGAAATGTCCTTTGCAGCCAGGTACATCTCCCCAAGGTTTGGATACTTCAACAA
>JAQFZH010005091.1:0-11030 GCA_034695485.1 Entomobrya nivalis
ACAAATACCAAATAGTAAACTTCAAGTGGGAATTTTTCATAGCCAGCAAATATAACCCATAGGCCAAAAACACTAAAAGCAAATGAACATGACATTGATAAACCAGCAAAGTCCCTTGCAGCTGCCGCACCAATTTGATATATACATTGCAACTCGTTATATCGAGCAAAAGCGATATCATCTGGTATCATATTTCGCCTGCTTTTAATTTTGGTCACAATAATGGTAAACATTGAGAGTGCCAAGAGAACAAACATTGTAACTGTTCGAGATATCTCAAAACAGCACAATTGTAATGCAGCAAGTCTCAATATAATTATCATCCAATGATTTTTCGGAAGCAGGTTTAAGTCTTGAAACACTTCAGAACTTGGATCAAGGTTAGCATAAATGCATGCTAAAGATGCAAATATGCTAGGACTAAACAGTGCAAGTACCATAATATTCATAAGTAAACCCAGCATGTCAATAGATTTGTCTCGTTTTAACAGTTTCCGTATTTCTGGTAAATAACAAAACCAAAATTAAAATTAAAACATTTAGCAATTTTTTTATTGAAATATTAGTTACCTGTGAACAATATGGGCATCCAATTTTGGCCAACGGATACAGTGGTCTTGCCATTCTCCATGTTGTACTCAAACAGTTTATTTGCGCATATAATTATGTCAGGGCTTCTGATGAATAAGTAATTTACTACAAATATAAACATTAGTGTTGTGCCCACTCCTACTTGAAAGAGAACAAAGTACAGTGGCATTTTTGCTGAGGTACACATGTACTTTAGGAAGACATATGCCACACATAACATATTTATCAAGTTATTAAAGTAGGCAAAATAGAATGGAAGTAGCTTCTTGTGACTTGTCTCAATTATAAATTGCCTTTTACAAGTTTTCAAACTCATTTTGTGAGGATACATAAACCAGTAAAGTCTGTTGAACAGGTCGAAGGACTTCCATTGTAGTGATGTCGACATGGTGTAATTTTGATATTTTACTTAAATTTCAAAACTAAGACAGTACTTTGTCAACTTAATAGAAGAAGTGGAATGGCTTGTTATTTGTTTTGAAAGTATATTCTGTTATGGTCGTAGCTCAATTTTATAAATTGGTTTGATTCTAATCACAGCCTAATGTAAATTTTATTATGTTAAATTTGGTAAACAACTAGTGCTTAGTATGAATGCTGCGACAAAACAGTGGAAAATTTGGAACATGAAGGAGCCAATTTGAAGAAAAATAAGTCTAAATTAAAATCTAGATTCTGATACAAATACAAAATATGTTTTGATCTATTTTTGTACCGACGTTTGACTTTAGATACATCTTCCAAGACCATCATCTAAAAACATATTATCGATAGATCCGCGAAAAAGATATTTTGAGTAATCTATTTCAAATTAAGTTAACGAATTTGGTTAAAGCGAAATTAGGTTATTTTCAGGGCAACCAATGTTAACAATCATACATGGAGTTTACATTCGATTTAATAACTTGTATTTATTTGCGTTTGATACGTAATTCTTAATTTTTTAGTTATAGTTTTAAAAGTAAAGTTCAAACTTGAGTCCGGTTTCTATTCAGACCTTGTTCTAGTTTAAACCTTTCGTAACCTATGAAACGATAGATTTGCCTAGGCAAGAAGTTACCATGTAAATACATAGATAAGCTTAAGATCCTAATAAATATCAATTATTTTATGTGTTATTTACTTAAATGTGATGCTTATTTGAAAACTGTTAAATTTTATGTGTAAAATGCTTGCAAAAATGCACCATGAACCAAACCAAATCTTTGTAATGATGAGTTATCTTATTACATTAAAACGCTATCAATAAACTTAAGGAGATTACGATGGTTGATGCTGTGTAACTTTTTCCATTTAAATAACATTCATTTATTTGTGCACATCGTCAAAAGTCATTGCCGGTTATTTCAAATAGCATGTCAAAAAAACTGATTTGAGTAACAAATATTGAAAGACAGCAAATGAGAAAAAATGCAAGGTACTAAGCCACTGATAAGTGATAAGGTACTCATAGCCGTCCACTATATTCATGAAGCCTTCATTGAATCAGTTTTAGAGGTGCATAATATGTAAAAGGAATATTTTACAACACAGTTGAATTTAATATTTAGCACTTGGCACAGCTTTATGAACAGAAAAGAAGAGATATGCATGCATGAATGTAATATGTAGCTCCAATATTGCGGATCTTGGCTTTGCTTCTGAGAAGTTAATTGAAGCATAAAATTTAAATAGGTGGGCAGTTGGTAGTTTAAAAAATTGAGACTTGATCAATTAACGATTGTTTTTATTTTTATTGGAGGATTTAGCCACTGAATTTCCCTACAGGTTGTTAATTGTCAAACTAGGGAAAAAGATAACTGATCTGAGATAATAGCGACAAAACTTGAAAAACATCCACATGTGTCACTTTTCTCGTTCTGTGATTGGCTCAGCAGTCTTTTGCTGCTTTATGGCCAATGTGGAAAGTGTGCTTCAACTATGTAGTCATAAGAATACATTATTTTTTCACTAGTCCATACCGCCAATCCAAAAATTAAATTGTCTAAAGTTAATTTGCATTCTCAATCTTAGTAAACATACTTATATTGTTATTGAAAACCGGTCAAAATACTTTCGTTGGTAACATAGTTATGTTGTATTTGTTATTTTAATATAGGTCAAAACACATTGCGCAGACAAAAACACCATACCAATCAAAACATGTTTTGGTTAGTAATAATTATTTATTAAATTGTTTTATTAAATCAGAAATGGACAAATCTAATCTATCGGTAATCCCTTCACTATCCTTTCATTTATTTTATGTATACTGATTCGTACTTGTTCTGATTTGATTTTACATGTAACGCTGTTATTACAAAAGCAAACCCTCCACGGTACGTGCAACTATTGCCTCATAATAAGTAACCTTTGTATTTCGTTTAAGTACAAATGCGCTCCCACATTTTAACGAAATCGGTCGAAAGATTTCAACTCTTTTTGAACCAACTTTTTCATAGCTCTACATGTATAGTTTGCCCACCGAATGCTTTGAAGCCACAACATCATTTCAGTATTTTCGTGACATCCTGCAACTAGTGGAAAAAGCCAAAATATCATCACTAATTCCATTACATCAGCCGTCGGAATAAACCAATAAACCGACCATGGAATCAAACCTAAATACCTGACACTTATAACATTACATGTAATAACTATAACGAAAAATGTTCCCATCAAAATTCGCAACCACTCGTTAAGCGCATTTTTCCAAGTACCCAAAGCTAGTTTGCATTGCTTATACAACGCAAAAAAGGAAATGTCACAAACCATCTGTTGAAGAACGTGTAGATATCTTGCTTGTAGTTCCAGCCAAAGAAATAATGTTGTCACAAGAACTACATAAGTTCTACAACTTTCCAAAATGCATACAGAATTTAAGTAGAATCTGACAAAAATTGAAATTCGTTCCGCCTTTTGACATAAGGCTGATAAGTCGTTTGCATGGAAACAAAAACGATGCCTTTTCAAAAGATTGTAAACATATTAGAATGGATCTATCTTGGAAACTAGCGCAAATATGGCCATAAGAAGAAGTCCAATTGGCAAATACTTTAAACTGTAATGAGATGCGTGGTTCAAGCATCATCACAGTAACTAGGGACATAAGATGATGAACACCACAGCTACTACAATCGTATTCATTCACATAGCCTGATTAGCTCAAGTTGTAGAGTGCCAAGCTAGTAACTTTGGAGATGCAGATTCAAACCTGCATCAGGCCACTTTTTGTGGGTGAATACGACTGATACACACAGAACTCTCATAGTTCATAATTGTAATTGATGTACTTCCATTTTTGAAATTCTTTGGAATCCAAAGTTTGAACTGTGTTAAGGAGGTGTACCATCCTCTTAAATGCTAGAATGATGTCGTCAATATTAGTCCAAAGTACAAAAGAGCAGCCCCAAATGAAGCAACCAATAGGAAACAGTTCTATGCAAAGCGTAACATTTGCTATTGAAATTCTATCGGAGTTTGTCAATGTAAAAATCAAGGAGAAGTAGCCAACTAGAGTGAAAATTATTGCTATGTAAAATATCTATATGCTGTAGTTAAGACATTTGGAGATTTTCGAATTGTTTCTGATTGTTTCGAAATGTAACAAATTTGGATTCCATTTGAGTGGGAATTTGTAACAGAATTGGAATATTCGATGGCAGTATTCCACAGAGTCTAAGCAGTAAATCTGTGGAGCCTCTGCGTTCGAACGATTCATATAGGAATGATTTATTGTGTTTCTCATAATTTAAGTTGTGGAAAATCAAATAAATTTTCAAATTGCTCCAAGTATTTTTTTATTTTTGAATCCAAAAATACGCAATGGAATTACCAAAACCGGCCCACGGAAAAGCGATTTAGCTGCTGATCATATCAACGTTTCTTGAATATTGGCAAATGCTGGGAAAACATTGATGTAAGTTGGCCTTGCATACATTTTAAAAACCCATCGTGTTTTCCAAACATGTAGCAATTGTTCAGTTGTTCAAATTGTAGCGTAAAATATTCATGGTTAAGTCACAACACTTCTACAATTTTTATAACGTTTGATCAAATTGTTTTCGATCGAATGGCAAAATATTTTTACTACTGTTACTACCCAATGTCAAATCAAGGCCAAACTAATCAATGTGGATAAAGCTACAAAGTCCGCTTTAACTTGGTTGACCTTGTAACGCTTTCATAACGATTGGTTGGATAATTTATTTAACGACAGAATATGTTTACAATCCATGTTACGCAAGGAACAAGTAAGGTAGTTTTTACGCTTTTGAGTAATAAATTAGATTATTTCTACCTTGAAATAAAGTGGGACTTAGGGAAATAATAGTAATAACTAATTGCTCATTACACGAAATGCAAACGAATAATTTAATGTTCGATGTTGCGTAAATATGCTATCATGGTAGGTCAAATACGTTAGACTAGGTAGGTAGGCTTGGTGGTGCAATAAAATTTAATGGCAGTTTATAAACGCTAAAAATAGTTTTATGGTGTTATAAATTACGCCATTATAACTGAATAGATTTTGAGAGCGTAAACATGCTACCAAAATTTGATAACTTGGTTTTTTGTTTAGTGGTGCTTATAATGTTGCGCGAAGATTTTTGATGTTCGATGGTTTGCCTCAAGAACATATAGCTGATTTTAAAGTGAATCAAATCAAAAATTGAATCAGGACATGTATAAGAAAAATAAGTTCCACTTTGTTTGAAGTTTTTAAAAACCATTTAGGTTGAGAAGGTTCTAATTTAATTTTAATGAGACGAGATTTACAACTTACAATTAAAAATCCCCTATACAAAACCTTGTTATTCAAAGCTGTACTGTTTGCAAGAGAAAACGCATTGCTTATCAGTGAAACGTTGTGTAAAGAATATATTTGTTAAAGTTTTATAAATAATAGTATTTACATCCGGTTCAGTATAGTGTAAAATAAGGGATGTAATAGGTTGTCACAATGTGAACACGATACATAAATGAGCCAATTTTGAGTTAAAGTCAGACGCGTATTCCAGAAATGAAATATTTAAAATTAATATTTTCCTTTGCTGTACTACTTGTTGGTATTACTACATCACTAGCAGATAACTGTGCAGAATATCTGGGTTTTGAATCTGACGGTAGAAGCTATTATGTGGACAAGCAGATTTTGAGGGTATGACAACAACATTGTCACAAATTTGCAATCTATCATGTCATTTATTTAATTTTCTTTAATATGGTTTCAAATACAGAACTGGACCCAGGCAGGACAGTACTGCCATGATTGTAATTTGACGTTGGCGACTATAAGCTCTTCTCAACAAAATGCATTGTTGCAAATGGCGCTTGCTAATGACACCGTTGTTGAACGTAAGTTTTCTATATAGTATAATTACTTTTTTAGATACTTATGATACTTCTTTAAATGTTCTTAGAATACTGGACGTCGGCTCGAGAAAATCGGCACACTTTATCCTCTCTAGTATGGAATTACACAGAACAAGTTGTTCAAGAGGGAATTTTTGATAGCTTTGCTGATGCAACTGGCGGCCTTGATCACACACCATATCAAAATTGTGGAATGTATGAAGTCCACGGAACAGAATATGCTTTAATGGCAATTAAACCCTGCAGGCACTTTTTAGCAACTCTTTGTGTAATTTAACCTAAACATATATATTTTTTGAAATAGTGTTACATGATTGCTATAAAAAAACATGTAAAATGAGTTAATTTTTTTTAGATGACTGATGTGGACTGAAACACACTACACTAGGTTTTGACACATTCTCACATCTTTATTTTTCTACCAAATGGATTAAAAATGCAACTTAAATTGCTGACAGTGTAATAAAGAAATCAATTCCTTTCACCACAAATTGTGGAAACGTTTCTCGTTTCAAATCGTAAAGCGGATGAGCATACTGTAGTTTCAGATACCTACAACTTTTCAAAAACTTAAAATAAACTTGATTCCTTTTCACTATCCGTGTTCCCCTATCTATTATGAATCGCCTTGAAAGGTCTTCCTGATTTCCCCCCTTTTGACAAATCACATACTGTATAAGCAAAACGAATATCATCAGCATACAATACGTTGCCGCTAGTAAAATCCCACCATTTATAATATCCTCAGCAGCATGAACCAAAGTAAAAAATACGCCAACATAAATACACAATAGTCCCATTTGCATTTGGGATACATGAACTGTTCCGCATACATCATTCACTAGTCTGTTAAATGTTTGCTGAATTCGAAACAATAATATTAAATCATTTTCTTCTATCTCGTCAAATACAGGCGTTTCAAATTGGTACACAAATAATGATCTATTGTAATAAGTGGAATCAGTTGTTCGAGGTACTAGCCTTGGTGATGATGACGTTGGTGTAATTACGTAAACACTGGTTTCCAAGAACTGTACATACATTAGGGTAAAGGCAAGAAAAAAGAAGAAAAGTGTTCCAGCAGCAAATGTGCCCAGTGACATACAAAGCAGTAAAGGAAACATGTCCCAGCTAAATTTAATATCAATGTCTAGCCACTCATGAAAAAAGATATGAGTCGGTTCGAATTCGGTGCAAGTTGAAATTACAAAGCCAAACGGATAGATGTAATCACACAAAAGAACAAATTTCAATAAAAGCTCGCTTGTTGATTGTGCTCGATTTATTACTGGATTGTTTGGTCTTCTGCTCTGCCTAATTTTCTCTGTAAAACGACAAAGTACAATTTTTTACAATTTGATAAAAAAAATTCAAGAAAATGAAAAACTTTACCTTGTATCGTTTTGGTGTAGGTCCACATTTGGTTGTACAAGAAAACTATATCGTGCCTACGAGATCCAATATATATCGACAATATTTCAAATCCTGTGATTAAAACAAACTCTGTCCATCCGAGTACGTAGGATGCGAGTCCAAAGCCACTGTGAACTCCATCTTCATTTACGATCCCTTTGAATAACAAATGAGAGCCGAACAATAGCAAGTATATTGCAGCTAGAAACGTGCAAGTTACACAATTCCAATACAGAGCGCCCTCACAAGCCACGAATCTTTTTTGGTTGATACCCCACATCATGTAGGCACAAGATGAGAAATATTTGGATACGCGAAATCGCGAAACGATTAGATTCATGAATTTTTTGGAAATCATGTTGATTTGGAATACACTATCTAATTGGTCTCAAAAAATTGCTTGATTTTAAATGGAAAAGTATCAACTCTGTTTTTATAACGTGGTAACTTTGTTTAAAATAAAACAGTGGCCAAGTCTCTTTAAGGTTGGCATGCACAAGCAACTGTAATGCTCTAATGAAATTTATTTTATAGGTACCTTAACCTTGACCATCTATAAAAATGGAATAATATTACGTTTTTTTAGTTCTGTTTTCGTAAACATGTTCTTGATTTAGAGGAAAAAATACTTAAATAAATAATCCGAAATGCGGTAGAAGTAAGTTCCAGCCTGTGAACTTGTGGATTGACAAAAATATTATTTTTTATATTTGGACATCGGGCATTGAAATGTCTGGCATGTAAAGACCGATTTCGTATATTTTTGTTTGGAATTATTTTTTTTACTTTTTACCTTTCGTGTAAAAAATAAAATAAATTGGACTTGTCGAATTTAAAATAATAAATTATGTATGCTATATTTTAGAAATGTCCCTGACCGCCTTCATAACAATTTTAAAATAACAAAAAATAAAGGTATTTTTCTTACTTTAAAAAAAAATTGAGATATGGATTTTCTAAAAAGGGTTACAAAGCCAAATGTTAAAAATACATTAACCATCTATTAAGAGAAAGCGTAAATTGCGTGGTGATGAAGAATGAAGGCACATTTTTATAATTGCCTTGCCATCTAATCTACTATGAAATTTAATGTTATTATTTTTATAATCAGACTCTTTTTATCAAGTAAATATAAAGTAGTCCAGATACCATGCCACAAACTAATGTTGCATTAAATACTATCGGCAAATATGTGTGTCACTTGAAATGCCTCCGATTTGTCAAACAATGTTGAGGAATATTGTTTGAAATAAATTTTAACTTACAATGCAATAAAAATAATGCGGTGTAATTGCCATCCTGTTTATGTATAAAGTATAAATTTGCGTGTTTCATTAGCCCATTAAATATGTATACTAATAAACATTACGACAACAGACATATTATTTTGTGTGATAAAAGTTTCCAAAGCTAATATTTGGAAAGTTCAGCTAAAAAAATTCAAATAATGATAAAATTGATATTGTTTCTGCAAAATCTTCCCAGTGTTTAAACCAAACATTAAGAATTACCGGGAAGGGACTAATTGACACTGTGAGCCATCTAAACCTGTGACTATTTATTTTTTACTTGTTTTATACTAATTGTATGAATTTTTAGGAAACTTAAGCTATACGTATATTCGGCATTGCAATTATTTATACATTGTAATACAGAGTACTGAAGGTCAACGTTCAACATTAGTCCAGTAGAATATCGTGTCCCCACTTAACAAAAAAATGTTTCAATTATAACCCCTAGCAAATCTTCTTTCCTAAAATGACACGCCAGTCCTAACATAGACAGGATACCCCATAGGTGTATCCTGTCTATGTTAGGACTGGCGTGTCATTTTAGGAAAGAAGATTTACCAGGGGTAATACATGGTAAACAGACAAGTGAACAGATCAGAAATAAATAATTTAGTTCGACAAAATATTTTCACAATACCATTTGCCGTACTGTTTGCACGACTTTTTGCTTTGTCATTGACTATTCGACCTTGGTAAAACAACTTACATTTTATTTTCTATTTTGTGGACACCTTTCCATAAATGCTTTATCCCTTGCTACAGAAACTTATACTTCGAACAAAAGTACTAACAATGCAAGTTATGCAATAGATCATGGAAATTTTACATGACATTTATACTGTGTTGTGTAGTTTTTTATGCTGATTCTGATGGTATGTGTCATTTTCCCGAATGCGCAGGTTTAGAATTATCAGCTGGATTTGTTTGGAGCGCGCGCGCATTTTTTAGCGTTGGTTTTAAACGGGCCACGAAGTTACCATCGATAGGAGAGCTAGTCTCTGGTACGCAGTTTGCTGCCAATGCAAAATGCTATGGGCGGGCGCGCGCGCTCGGGTAAACAATCACAGCTGATAATTCCAAACCTGCGCATTCGGGAAAATGACACATACCATCAGAATCAGCATAAAAAACTACACAATCCAGTATAAATGTCATGTAAAATTTCCATGATCTATTGCATTACTTCCATTGTAAGCATCCCCAATTCATCGCTGACGGCCTTCGTTGAAGTCCTTTTTTTGTTTCTCTTTTTTCTCCCTGTCTGTTAAGCGTGTTTGAATTTTCTTTTAAATTAATACACCGTGAATACTTTTTTTGTTGTTTATGGACTTCCTCGTCCACCACCACAATGGTATTCTTCCTTGACATGATGATGTTGATTTGGTTTGAGAGGAGATGTGTAGCAACAATGGCGGCAACGCTTTATGCGGTTTCGATACTAATATAATAACATTAGATAAATATTATGTTTTTTGTTGTTAGTTTAAAGAATGTTTTCCTTTTCTCCGAGTAGTATCAAAAGAATCACAAACACCATATTCAAGCAGATATATCCATATATTTCTGTTTAAACTCATACTTATTTTTTTGTTGCTCAAGGTAAAAGATAAAAAGTGAAAAATGTATATATTCAAAGCTCTACAAAGGAGATAAACACCATCATATTATCATTATTGCTTGCACATATTTTATTAGCGTGGCATATTACATTATCAAGTAAATTACGTGCATGTTTGAAGATTTACGCTTTTCACGTGGTTGGTCAGATTGCTTTTTGTAAAAATTCTTCTCTTTGCTTGTGTGTGGTATCTAATAAGCCAAAACCTAAGTAAAATCTGGTAATGATGAAAAAACTATGATTTGACGTCTAGTCTAGATGTCTAGGTATATGTAGGTATGAGGCAAATCCTTAGGAACGAAGAAAGAAAAAACATCATGTCATTTAAACTATGCATGATTAGACTTCCATCTGCATTCTGCATTACACAACACATTATGTTTACATATATGTGTGTAAAGTTGTTCTCGGTACTTTGTAGTTCTTATACCTACGAATTATACTACCCATATTCTAAAGAATGCATATTATATCGAGATATTTTTCGAGCACATATCTCATGATGATTGGTGACATTTCCTTCGTGTCCATTAGAATGATATGATTTGCGAATTTCGTTACTTTCCATTTTCTACTCATTTTTGATTGGAAATTATAATTAATGGCTCAAATCAACTGGCACTGGCCAATAATAATGCCGAATGCTATTCTTTCGTCTAGTATGAATGCACGTGAATAATTATATCCATTTTTATGCCCGCTTCAGTTATGTTAGATTATTTATTTTATAAGCGGGACAAGGATTCTTTATTTAGTCATAT
>JAQFZH010005092.1:0-11030 GCA_034695485.1 Entomobrya nivalis
TTTTAGTAATGTAAATTCATTAGTGGCTCTTTCTTTTGAGTGTACTCATGAAAGGACAAAATACATACACATGTGTGACATGTAAAGATTTTAGTAATACTGAATTATTCATTGATTTTTTGCCACAAAACGCTATATTTTTGTTGTATCAACTTTCTGTATTGAAGGATTGAAGGGATTATAGCCTGTTTTCGGTGTAAAAAACAAGGTTTATTTAACACACTTCAGTAGCCACATTGAATGCACGCATACAGTAAAAAAATATTATCATGGCCGGTTTTGTTGTGACTTTTAGCTTGATTTCGACAGTTATTAAAGTAGTTTTGCTTAAATGGTATGGTTAATTTTAGCAGTCACTAGATCATTTTAATGCATACATAGAAAAAGCATGCACTGTGTGACAAAATGCATTACGTGTTGTACCATTTATCTTCAATTATGTGTCAAATAAAAAAAGCTTTATTCATAGCCTCAGGGAAAAGAAGCCATCAATGTCAGACAAAGTAAGTGAATAATCAATAATATTAGCTTTTCATTTCATCCGTTCTTTAAAGTTCCGCGTTGCATGTATTGAACATAAAGGATTTTTTGCTTACTTCCCATTGATTTTCAAATTATGTTGCAATTTACCCAAGAGTAAACAATTAATTGAAATGTCCTTTTGTGAAATTACCACGTAGTGTTGCTACATGGGATCGAAAGGATCGAAGCATAGCATATTATGCAAAACTGTTACACAGTGTAGATATTATAATGCACAAATTGCCTATTGTCAAGCAAAATAAGTGAAGATTTGAGTCCTTTTTATTCCCAAACGAAAGGGTTGAGTTTGTGCGACTTTGCCTTGTGCCTGCGTAATGTGATGGGCTGTCGCCGACTTGCCTTGGTCTACTTGCATTACTATTACGTAAACGGGTTTAGAATTTCCCTTGATACCACCACAATCATTGCCACGCTTCACGTTCACACCAGTTTCAAATTACTTTATCCAAAAATAAAAAACGAAAATTGGTGACAGAATGACATGTCACGTGTCGTTGGTAAAATTTGGTTGAGTGACACCGGCTAATCAACGCCACAGGCAGAGAAGCATATTATCATTGCACTGCTGATGTAAATGTTATATAGTATGCATGATGTGGGGCAGCATTATCAACACGGCGATTGTTATAGAGAAGGGTCCCCCCTTTGGTATATTTTTGGCATTTTTTTTGACAGAAAAGCTTGTGTCGGTGTGAGTATAACTTAAGATAATCTTACGTAAGCAAACATAACCTAAGTACACCTAATCTAGCCTCTAATATGAGGAACCTAACTCTCATATCGGTTTAAAGACCTAACCTAACCTGGCATAACTTCTCAAATCGGCTTAAAACCGAACCTAACCGAACCTAACTTTCTCATCTGTACATTTTTTAATTAAAATAAACTTTTCAAAAAAAAAATATTTTTTTGAAAATTATACCAAAGGGAGGACCGTTCTCTACTATCGCCGTATTGATAATGCCAGCCCATGATGTGTGTAATAACCAGTTGAAATATTTGCATTGTCTTGTTTTCACTACCGCTACATGACCATCGCCACCAACCCAACCGATATTTTTTCGTCTTCTGTAACAGTAATCCTATCATAATCAACTGACTCGTTAAGGGTTGACTTGTTAATTGTCAAACTTTTTGTCTGACGTCAAATCAATTACAGTGTCCCATACAATGATATTAAATGCTATTCCACCATAACTGCACAGGTTCTGTTCATTTAAATTTTAATCTGTGCCGTACCGTAACATCAAAATCAAGCTACATAAAGAATTACGTATACTGGTACTGATACAAGTAGTTACTATCTGCCTAAATATACACGCCAATCTACTGCAATGTGCGATTCTCTCAATATGAAAAAGTTCTGAAGCGGCATCATTACCACACAAAAATATTTTTTCCGAAACAAATATTGTTCATCAAAAAATGTACTGATATAATGGGGGAAATGTGCCCTTCCACCGATAATAGTGCAAAATCAATTCGAAAGGAATTCAAATGCAGAGATTGCCTGCGGAAACATAAAACCGAGAAAACATTTAAAAATCATAAATGCCTCATAGAATTTCATATCCATATCCCCATGAGAAGCATCATTCATTAATTACGAATCGGATAAATAATTTTCCCGTAAACTTATAATAATTTATTTAGGAGACATTGGGATATTTTCAGAATAAATTAATTAAAAAAATATTCCGTTAAGATTTGCTTCTGTGTTGTTTTATGTTAGTTTTATGGGAACATACGACTACAAATACAGTCATTACAATTTTTCTAATGAAAGTCATCCTCCATTATTTGCGATCTGAATGCATAAAATGTGCACATAAATCGATTTAAAACATGAACACAATTCGTCATATAAGCTCATCCATGGGACATTCCTTTGCAATGTAGAAGAAAACTTTATAAATACAACCAAAATATCCAAATTGGAAGGACAAAATTAATGGTATTTAACATTTGGGAGTCAAAATGGAAAAAATTGTTAATCAAACATGTACGGTTTGATGAGTAGAAGCATAAGTTTTTTGATTATGAATGCAAACACACCTCACAACACAAGACTGAAGTTTGCATATAGGGATATTTGCACCAAAGTCAACCATCATCGTATTATTGTTTCAATCTACAAAAATACTAAATGCATCCAATTTACCATATTTTATTGCTATTAAACTTACATCATAACCATGTCATGCGACCATAAGCATCGAGTAGTTTTGCATATATTATGGAAACAGAAAATACAGAGCTGTGCCGGTCTCAAAAACTGAGTTACGTAATCTAATTGCAATGTTAGAAATTTCCGAAACCATTTCCTCTGCATGATTTTTAACAGATTGCATTACAATTTTTGGGAGCCAAGAGACTTGGTGAATATTTGAGACTCAAGTTTTTGAAAATTTTGAAAAACTGAATTGATAAAGCTTTCCTTTCCTGATTTTTGTGACTTTATCGATCATTTGACCATTTTCTACCCACAACACAGCATTAATCAAAAAGTTAGAGGTAATCATTCCACAAAAGAACTTTTTAACAGTAACAAGAAGCTCAAATATTTAACTTCAATAAATTTAATTAGCCAAATATCCCTTTTATCAATTACAGCCTAGCCGTTGGAACTTATTTAGCAAAATGGCAAATGTCCAACCATCCAGAGATGCCGAGGGTCCAGCCATGGTTCCAGCCATGGTTCCAGTCGGGGTTCCAGCCATGGTTCCAGTCGGGGTTCCAGCCATGGTTCCAGTCGGGGTTCCAGCCATGGTTCCAGTGCACGTAGAAGTCGAGGTGCCTGTCGACTCTCTACGTACTATGAGCCATCAAGGTCAGTCAGAGGAAGAACTAATCCAGTTTCGAAGGGAAATATTAGCAAACATGTTGCGCCGTCAAGTACCACCCATTCATTTCCAGGAGTACCTTCCAGCCGCCCAGTTCATCCCTACTCTACTGGAAGAACAATTCATTGCCAACCACATTACGGTTTCTCAAGAAGAAATTATTGAATACGCGTGCAAAACAGTTTCCCAAAGCCTTGATGAGCAATGGTTCCTTCTCCGTCGCATCAGGATCTCCAGTTCCATGTCCCATGGAATAGTCACTCGACAGGGGAACTTTGAAAATCTTGCGCTGCGATTTGTTAACACCACATTTACTGGAAACGAAGCGACCAACTACGGAATGAAAATGGAAAAGGCAGCCAGATGTGTCTTCAAGTTCAAGAATAATGTGGAGGTCATGATGTGCGGAGCTGTCATCAGTGAAACGCATAATTGGTTATGCTGCAGTCCGGATGGAATCGTAATTGGTCCAGAGCACGTTTTATTGGAGATCAAGTGTCCTTTCTCAAGGAAAGGTCTGCAAATCGTGGATCGTAAAGAACTGATTTCTCATGTTCCGTATTTGGAGTTACGAAACAACGCTTGGCAGTTGAAGAAGAATCATGCGTATTACTCTCAAATACAGATATCGCTATTTGTTTTGAACCTTGAAACTTGCTTCTTATTTGTGTATTCTAGCCGTGATTGTGTCCAGGTTGAGGTGAAAATTGACAGGCAATTTTTGGCAACATACATTCCTAAACTGGAATATTTTTACTTTCACTTCTTCCTGAAGGCTGTAATGGCCAACCTATACTAAGTTAATGACGATTTAAAAACCAAATTGTCCATTTAGCGCATTGCTGTTTAAGGTGATTAATGATTTTAATCGGTATCGAGGATCTTTGGATCAATGAATTTTTATTACTAATTATTTTCCTTGTAATTATGAATGTGATGAAATGTTAAAATTAGAATTGTATGTACTCTGTTGGATTATTGTTACTTTTAATGAATTTATTGATAAAAATGATAATATGAAGTAGTGTAAATGCCAAATTTACTTTAAATAAAAGGATGAAGTGTTAAACTCTCTTGATGTAACAGAATGAAACCCCAAAAATCTTATAAAGCCTCATAAATTGCCTTTTTCATTCATGTATGTTAGCATTGTTCCTTACAGATGGTGCCTTTCATCTTTCACAACAGTGTATGTAATGCCACATATATAAAGTAACCGGAAACATTCATGACGCTACCTTGATTATCATAATGTACGCCAACTATTCAAATTTCAATAAAAACATTTACGACCACTCAAATTCCACATTAATTATTAATTGTGCATTGTAAGAGGTTTAAACTTGTTTGTTTTACAAACTTTACAATCAACGTTTATTTAAAGTTGAAATGTTGCAAAACTGAGTAAATTTGACGCATTGTGAGAAAATCCACCATAATCCTCGGCTGCATTATTGAATGTTTGTACGACATCTGTATGCCTACCTAATTCATGTGTATTTAGATATACAACTTTAATTCACCCGTTGTTTTCACAGTAAGCAATTAAAAATTACCAAATGTCCAAATATTTCAAATGTAGTTTAATATTGTTATTAAAATACCTCATTTAAATGGTAGAATGGATTAAAAATCCTCCTATTTGTTAACTGTGTATTACGTCATTGTGATGAAGTTTTACTTTGGCAGTAGTATATAACACAGTTAAATGACATCACGTTAAGATTATAGACATATTTATTTTTGGTGAACGTTTAAAAAACAACAATCAAGTTTACATCATATTTTGATAAACGAGAGGACCGGCAAAGGAACTTTATTTCAATTTCATCATCATCGCAAAATCTCAAAATAAAACAACTCAAAAGGAATATTATGTAAGTATTCTTGCAATTATTTTACCGGCTTAATTAAGTTAATAAGTTGAAAGTGCTGTTTTAATTCCATAATTAACTTGATTCAAGTTATAGTTACTTCAACAGTTTAGCGTAAAACAAGCAGTATTTTTTATTGATTTTCAGCTGCTGCAAATTTGTCAAAATAAGTGAAAATGCCAAAGCGAACTGCTGACAGTGCCAATCTGACTCCAAAGAAGGAATTGAAATGCAAAGAGCGTTTGCAGGTTTACAACTCCAAGAAAAGATTTGGAAACCATAAGTGCACCAAAGCACCTTCCAAGGACGTCAAGAAAACCAGTGATGCTACCGAGACTAATTCAGGTAATATGGAAATTGGTGATTAAAATGATGAATGTTTTGACCGAATATGTTCGTGTAAGAAATTTAGTGTACCATATTTTTTAAACCGTTGTGGGTTATAGATGCCATAGATAGTAGACTGAACGAAAAACAAACAATGGCCCTTATCTGTGACGTGTGCCACCAAGAGTTTATATCCGATCTTCAACTTAATCAACACAAGCTGACTCATAAAGCTGGAACCAGGGAACGCAAATTCAAATGCAATTATTGTGACAAAGCTTTCACGGACTTAGATAATTTAAATAAACACAAAACACGAGCTCACACTGACCAACGCTTTCAATGTACAATTTCAGATTGTAATAAAAGTTATTCTAGAAGCGATAACTTGAAAAAGCACGTGCAAAAAGATCATGCGGATGACGGTAAACAGAATGGAGAAAGTATGAAACACTCAAAAATATATTCCTAAAACATTTTTTTACTTAATGATTACTGGAAGCTCAAAAACACTAATATATTTCAACATTTTTTGAGCAGAAGCGAAAACCCGAGACATCTCGAAAGCCTTCATCTGCGACATTTGTGGTGCAAAATTGTTATCTGTTAAGCGCCTTGATACACACAAGCTGACCCATAAACCTGGATCACGGGAACGCAAATTCAAATGCAGTGATTGTGAAAAAAGTTATGATAATTTGGGAAGGCTGAATAGACACAAACAAATACACACTGGTGAACGATTTCAATGTACAATTTCAAATTGTAATAAAAGTTATTCTAGCAACGATAACATGAAACAGCACATGCGAAACGATCACGCGGACGACGGTATACAAAATAGAAAAAGTCAGTCAAAGTATATACTATGCAAACAAATAATTTTCCCAATTATCACTTGTAGGTCTAAAATTCATGTTATATTAATAAATGTTTTTCGATTACAGACGTGAAGGACGGAGACACCCCGAAAAACTTCGTCTGTGACATTTGTGGTGGAAGATTTTCATCTGTTAAGGGACTTGATAAACACCAACTTATTCACACTTCTGGAATTAAATACTTACAATTCAAGTGCAGTGACTGTGAAAACATTTACACGGACAGGGAAACTCTGAATAAACACAGACAAAGAAAACACACAGGACTGCGCTTTCGATGCCCAGATTCAAATTGTGATAAAAGTTATACGGCACGGAAAAATTTGAAAATACACCTACGAAAAGGGAACGCCTCGCATTCATGCGGACGAGGGTAGACTTGGTGGAGCAGCTGTGACCCCAACATTGCCGTGCAAAACCTGTCTCAGGATCTTTGGGAGCCGGGAGGAATTTAAAGGACACACTTGCTTTCAATGTGATATTTGCCAACGTGTGTTCACAAATCTACTTGGACTAACAAATCATAAAAACCTAACCCTAGGAAAATGTCTTTCGCGGCTTGACTGTGAGTTTTGTGGGAAAAAGTTTAGAGATCTTAGAGATCTTAGAGAGCTACGTATACATAGAAATATTCACACCGGCGAAACACCTTACTCCTGCGATCAATGTGACAAGTGTTTTTCCCAACCATCTGGTTTAAGGTCCCACCTCAGAACTACCCATAATATCAACGTGAATTATTTCCACTGTACCATTTGTGACAAAAAATTCTCTACGCCATCAAACTTGAAAAATCACGTGATGAGACTTCACCAAAATTGTGGTAAGCACAGGAATACATGGCTTATTATATATTCAAATAGTTTTAATGAAGCTTCTTAATGATATTGCGTCTTTTTAAAAACAGGTGACACTAACAAAGATATTGGCGAAGAAGTCAATGCGCAATTTTCGAATTTTCCATGCGATATATGTGCACGGGTATTCCTTAGCAAAGGAGGACTGACATTTCACAAAGGTTGAGGTACTTGTGGCCCAACAACTTGCGACGTTTGTAGAAGGAAATGCAGATCTGTTACTGATCTTAGACGACACAAGGTTTCACGACATGGAAAACGACCCTTGAAATGTACCGAATGTGAGCAGCGGTTCCTTTATAAATTCAATTTGACCATTCATATGCGAATGCACACTGGAGAAAAGCCGTTCAAATGTAACTACAAGCAATGTGAGAAAAGGTTTGCTCGGTCATTTAGTTTGGCGTCACATAAGTTTAAAATTCATGGTGTACGAACAAAGGAGTTCAAGTCCAGTAAGTGTTTCGAGACAAACTGCGTTTCTACAAAATTCGCTGAATTTGAGTACATAATAAATTTAAATGTTCTTTAGTTTCAGGAAATGTGGGAAAATGCAAGTACTGCGGCAGAGGATTTTTCAAAGTTTCATACGATTTAAGGACACATGAGAATAGATGCAAAAAGAGAAACGATTGGAAATGCGTTCATTGCAAATCGGTGTTTGATAAAAAGAAGCTGTACATGGACCATGTTAGGAACTTCTGTCCAAAGCGAAATTTCTCTTTCAAATGCTACTGCAAATCTCCAGTCGGCTTTGATCCAGAAGACGTGCATCAAGTTTTAAAGCACGTAATACAGTGCAAGCCATCTGGGAAAAGTTTAACGACGTGCAACATTTGCAATCACAAATTTAATAGTACCACTATTGCTCTTCACACCCAAGACGAGATTCTTCACTCTCGTTTGGTTAACCGGAATGACTGCAAACATGAATGCGTAAAGTGCTTCGTAAAGTTTCGTTCAGAAGAACTCCTTAACTTACACACTGAAGTGGAGCATCCCTGCTTAACTAATTTCCTGCAGAAATATAAGGAACCTGTGGATGACACCCGCATTCCGGTCAACAGCAAAGGTATGCAAAGAAAAATCACTTGCCAATTTAAATGCACCATTATTATTCAACCAGAGGTGTTATGCGCTTGTTTTGCAGATTTGCTGAGACTGGAAAGAATAAAGAACAGACAAGTTAACCCAGAAGACCTGAAGTTTGAAGACCAGCTCCCCGAATCTGAATGCTACCTTTGCTATATGCCATTTCATTCACTATGGATTAAGAGAGAACACATTCGAATTTGCGAAATGAAGTACGGAGTCAAACCAAGACCCACCAATCGACCTACTCTTCAACCATCAAAGTATGTGCTACGTAGAGCACGCGGGAAAGTTTTCTACAGTAAACTAACAACAAGACTTGCACAAAATATATTTGGACGCATCAAGTTTGACTTGAACAGTATTGTCAAAACCTGGGTGGAAAAGGTAGGCACGCCTACCTATTGGGACGTCGTGGAAAAAGAATTACATGTCCCAGCAGAACTGCTCAAAAAGTGGCTCACAACATTTACTAAAGCTGAAATGGAGGACAAGGATTCTTTATATTCAAAATATAGGGATTTAATCAACCACCATATTAGCCTTGGTAAGGATAGTTTTAAAAACCGTGCTTGTGTCAGTGATGATGAAACTAAAGACACCCCTCCAGACAGCCCCGCGAAAACGAGCCAACGAGCTTCGGAGATACCTAATCCTTTGACGAAGGATTCCACTGCAGAAATTTTAATTGGTAACCATTGTAAGAATTGGATGAAAATTGATCATCACCACGATATCATACGTCTTATTGCGCCTTTTATTTTAACTTGAATTTAAATTTGTCAATTTTAAAGCCGATGTGAATGAAGTGGTCGCTGATACTAACCCAGAAAAATCTAATGACGATATTGCAGGTAATATTTTAATCGTTTTCTTGTAACTAATATCTACAAAAAACATTTAGCTTCACATTTTTTTCTGGTTGTTGAATTCAAAAGTGATTCCTGACTTCACTGCCGTTGGTGGTGGATTATTTTTTGCTCCATGGGAAATAAAAGTAAAAACTGAAAAACAACAGGAGAACTCTGCTGGTATATCAGGTCTGACATGCTATAAACTACAAATTGTAACTATATTAACCTTGCAAACACGTTTACTAACTAAATTGAAATTTACAGAAAATGACGCTGTTGATGCAACTGTTAAAGTTGAAGCAGTTGAATTATCAGGTATGAACTACTTTCCTAGTAATAAAATATATAAACTTACTGCATTTTAATTAATATGAAATTTGATTTGCTTTTTTATCAAGGACTGACGATTGGAAGCAGCCTGCATGACTCCGATGACATATGTGGTACGACTTAATATTGGCATGTTTACCAATACCTTTTTTATACTTTGTTTACTTAAAATCTCATTTTTGTCCTTTATACAGAACTAGAAGTGATTCCTGAACCCCAAGTTGAAATTGGTGACCTTTTTTATTTAAAATTCAAGTTATAAATATTAAATGCATACTGAAGTAACTTAGCCCTAACTTTTTATATTTAAGACATAACTGGAGATGCAATCATTGATAAAGGAATTGTTACGGGAGGGTTCTTCCGAAAATGTCCAACTTGCGACATAGCGTGTACCTCATTGGACGAGTATTACCAATACAACCACGTAACTGCTATGCGTTACTTCAAACGTAAAAACAATGGCCGATCTAAAGCAGACAAAAGATTGGGTCTCAAAATTAGGCCAGGTTAGTTGTATACATGGTGTTGATTGTATATTTATAGGAAACGAAATCATTACTGCTCTTCTAAATTATTATATTTTAAAATATCAACAGCGTGGATACCAGAACCAAATGGGAAACCTGGTAAATATGATGATCTGACAGTGTGGATGTTTAATGGCAAACATCCACAGTACAGGTGTGAAATCTGTCAGAAACCATTTCACGGTAGTTTCATGAAGCATGAGCACATGAGACAGTGCAAGAAAATCTACGACATACCACATTGTGTAGTGGACACGGATGAAGCTAATAACCAGATGGAGACAGAGGAAGACAGTGATCAGATGCAGACCGAGCAAGAGGAAAATCAGAAGGAGGTAGATGAGGTGATCCAAGCTACTGGCCTTGGACCACGCTTAGTCTTGGTAAATACTGAGTAAAGTAACTTTCAGTCGGTGCTGGATGTTTCAGGCACTTTATTGTTTAATGTGAAATGATTGAATTTGAGTTTGTAGATTATATTGAAATTAAATTGAAAATAGTGCAAAACTTTAATAAAAATGTATCAATACAAGACTCGGCAAATTTTATATAAATATTATCCTGTCATGCAATAAGTTCTTTTCAAGTAGCTCAAGTTAGTATACCGGAGATAATTACAATTTAGCTTGGTTATTTATGGAAGGTGCCTTTCATAAATTCAAACTATATGTAAGTTTGAAACTGCGGCTAAAAACATTTTATACATGATTTCAGTTTGAGATGTTGTCCATTGAGTTGATACTATTTTGAGGCTAATCTTTCAAGTCAGTACTTGACATTTAGGGGTGAAATTTTCATAAAATATTACTAAAACTACCAATTTGTATGGCTGGCCAGCTTTCTTCTGTGCCATGCATGTACCACCATTGGACCTGCATTACTGCCATGCCTTAATATTT
>JAQFZH010005093.1:0-11027 GCA_034695485.1 Entomobrya nivalis
AACCTGTTGAGAAAATTGTGGGCTTAGTTTCAACTAATTAGCTTTAAACAGGCAGACTAAACCCGTTGTAGCAGCGAGCCGAATTGCTACACAGGGTATGGTATTGATGAACATTGTTGAAACAATGATACACGTTTTCGAATGATATCACATGACATGTTTGATATTGCAACTTTTGACCCCGATTTCTGAGCCCACAACAAGGTCACTGACTCCAGCCCCGTAATAAGCTGAAATTAATTACGATGCAGCACTGAATTAAAATATGATTATGATGATTGTGTACCTCCTCTGGGGTGGGATACAGTTCCTGGAAGTCCGGCTCGAAAACCATCTAAATCACTTCCTTCGATTGCACCTGCTATAATTTTTTCTTGAAACGTCTTCCAAAATTCCTTATTTTGTGGAAAGTACTCCATTCCCTAAGAATTATATGTATAACGCAATTTAGAAGTGCGATCCGAAATAATAGGATCGTTGGTATATTAAGTTATTATTAGGGGGGGGATAAACTTTATATTTTAAGTTAAAACTCTTACCAAGGTTTTTAGATTTTCATCCCGGTATCTTAAATGAGGAAGGTTTATACACAAGGTGGTGTGATCCGATTTAACCATTTCCAACGGGGCAATGACCAAATACACTGTTAGGAAAAGGAAAAGGTGACCACCGGGTTGACAACCGTGAAATGTCACCTCCATTTTGAAACCCAAGATTAAATTGTTCAATATTCACTGACAAACGGCAGTCCAACGCCTGCAGCCAGTAGATTTTGAGGAAGTGTGGGATGAGAGGACTATAACACTCGTTCGATGAATCTTGTAAAATGTCGTAGAATATAGAAAGTCGAAGAAGATAACTTTTACGCTTGAACGTAAACCACAATGCTTAAAGTTTCTTTTCGAACAACCGTATCGTTTTATTCAGTTTGTACTGCTCCGCTACACAATACATGTTCCATGCAGAAGAAACTAAAAACTGAATGAAATGCAAAAAAAATTAACCGGACAAATAAAAAAGTGCTAAATTTTATTTCGTGTTTATGGTGCTTCGACATGACAACTATGACAACTGAGAAAAGTACAAGTTTCTCGAACCAAAGCGAACACCAACCAATGCTCATTTATGTCCCAGTCCCAGTTCACCCAACCGCCCGCCACCCTGCCACCCATTACCACCAATTCGATATGCCATATCCAAAATTCAACCTCCATGTCACCACCTCTCATAATAAATTAAACTCTATCGTTTTAAAAAATAAATTCAACGTAAATATGACGGGGTTTACTCACTTTATTAAACATTTAATTTTATATTGTTAATTATCCCAAGTACAACTTATTATATATATATGACATACATCTCTTTCACTTTTATAGTACCACGTTACATTGTAAAGTTTGTGTACACAAATTCTTACATTAATTTTGAGTTAATTGTATAATTTAGTATTCAGTATTATTCCCATTTGCAATCGTCACTAAACTTGTCTAGCATTTTGAACTGGTAAATTCCATAATCATTATTGCCATCTGGTGGAGTCAAAGTTGGGTCATAAACATGAGTACAGCTCTGAAAAAATAGTAATAACAGAATAGTGAATAATTTACTCATGACAATTTTGTGATCTTTTTATAATACAAAATGATTTAATTAAGTTCAGTAAAATCAGTTCTGACCATAGGACCAAATCCTGCGGCTGTGTGAGCTTTTTTCTGTATGAAGGCTATAGCACCAACGAAAGAAACTAAAGTAGCCATTCCAATATAGATACAGAAGACGATCAATCGAATACCGGCACCCTGGATAATTTTTTTGTATTTGTATTTTATTTAATAATTCATGATAACTTTTATCAGTTTTTTTCAGTTTGTAATTTATTGTACTTACAGAGGCGTCACTATCAGAATTCTCCTTCAGGACTGGGATTGCTACTCCAATAACAGGCGGTATGAACTTACGTGGAGCCTGAACCTCCATCCAGCGGTCATATGAGTAGATCAGAAACTAGAATTACGAAGCAGACTTTGTTAATCCCAATCATCATCCAATATTAAATGTCCAAATTGAAGGACATTAAACTGATACTTGACTTACGGTCATTGAAATGTGAATCACAAATTCAAAAAGCAACCACCCCCCCAGCACGAAAGCAAGTCTATCAGCTTTAGCTTCCTTATCCGGAACACTTTCATCGTGATTTGCAGCAGGAGAACCGGGAATATAAAGACTAGTAATAACTGCAACGACTGTAGAAAAACAATAATTATACCTAACTCATTTTAATGTGTTTCTTGAAAGTAATAATTTATTGATCATAGTAAAAAGAGACTTGCCATTTAAAATGTAAAAGATGTATCCCAGGAAAAAATGTGCTCCAATCGTCACAGCACGCCATGGATCATCCATCGCTCGTACTCCCCCTGTAAGCAGCATGATGACAAAGACAGAAAAACTCATCCAACCTAAAATTCGATGCGTCAACGCAAAAGGGACAAGGCTCACTCCGAGAAATCCGCGCCCAATAATTGCCAAAACAAGGCCAGTTGAAAACAATGCGCACATCCATAATACCAACTGAATATGAATCTAAGTGGAATATGATTTTTAAAGCATATATATTTTTTGAAGCTATTGTCCATATATTTCGAATAAATGAAATGTGTGATAATTACTTGGAACCAAAGCTTCGCATATAAAGCGCGGGTGGACATGAAAGTTTCCTTGTAATACCGGCTAACGAATATACTGACGGGTGTAAAGAAAAAAGTTAATAACAGCATAACTATTCCGTGACCCTTTCTTACTGCCTTTGAAATTCAAAAGTTTAGAACATTCAGTAAACATTTTTTTTCTACATGAAGTTACAATCCCAATCTATGTTGTACTTACATATAATACTGTTCCGAATCCATACTGTCTGACTCCCCTCCGATACAGATCCTCAATGGTATACTTCTTTTTGTCACCCCCCGAAACAAACAATGTTTGATTGCCGTAATGGTATTTCGTATTATTTCTTACATTCCTACGGATAACTTTGACCGAGTTCCCACCACCTCCGACTTCACCCTCAGTCTTGGCACATCGCATCCCAGATACTGATTCCTGTGGTTAGACATAATTTGCAATAACACAGCCGTTCGTACATATTAAATAGAATTTTCATTGAGCATTTATATCCATGTATAATTGAGTATAGTATTTTAGTAACTTATAATTACCATATACTCATACCACCAGTCTTTAAATTGAGTTTTTGCATTGTTAAACCAAACCGGAGTATCATGCATATCCAAGAACAACCGTGTATGTGGCCAATATCTGCAAGGTATCAAGTAAAATTAGCATTTTTTTAATGCACTACATTTGTCAAAAAAATATAGAACAACAGATACGAACTACGTACCCGCCAGGCCAGCATGTAGCAGTTTTTGTGCTATGGACTTGTGGGATAAGGCTCTTGTTCACAAAATTTCGCTTAAATTCACCATGACGCTGATTGCTTATTTCACATTTGGTCCCCCCGCATCGTCCTTCGTAAAAGTTGGAAGTGCATCCTACTCTTGTATCAATCTGATACGCCCACTTCATAAAAGTAATTTCAAAATGCATTAATTAATCGGATGTGATTACATTTTCCATCATTACGGCGACATGAGTAGAAAACGAACTCATTCGTAACTAAATGAACATTGATTTGTCTTAGTTTGAGCAGACTTACAATAGTACCGACTCCTGTAATCGTGTTTGTTACTGAATTTCCTTCTATGATATCCAGAGCAACGTCGCCGTGGAAAAAATTGAAATACCAAAGCCACTTAAGACAGCAAAACAAATTTCACGGGTTAAGTTGTTGCTAAGAACTTAGCCAAAACGCCAACAAATTTCCTTTGATGCTTGCGAGAAATCATGTTGGGTAAATGTCAGTTTAATAGCCCTTTGCAATTAAAATACTAAACTATATTTAATCAAAGGCCGACCAATCTGTTAAGCACCGTCTGGGGCACATGTCTATATGTAGTGATATACTTTTTCACATATCAACAAAAATGAAGTTGCGATAAATGTCAAATGCCCACTAGTTTGGCAAAGAACAAATCTAAATTGTTGAGGAGACACTTTTGTATTTTGTCATGTCTGCGTATTGTAAGCTTTACAAAAATGATGCAGGGTCTAACTACAAACTATACGGACACTTAAGGTGTCAGAGGGCAGCAGCTGTATGCAATACCCTCCTGTATATTTTTCCATCACAAAAAAGTCCCCAACGAAAATCAGATGGCGCGAAAAACCAACCCCATCCATGTATTTTTAGTTTCCATGTGGCTCACCAGCTGCCACCCACTAGTCACCTGCAATGTCCGTACGAGGTGACCTACCTAACGTCTAACTGTAGCTAACGTTATAGTTTTAAATGTGTTGGCGTCAACTGGCTAAATTGAATGGCAACAACTCCCGGCATTTAACCTTAAATTGGTCATATCTATCCTTCCCGCCGATCGTAGCATCAGCGTGGTAAAGTGTTCGAGCACTGTCTGTGCATGACAGTGTTGTTCTTTTCGTCGGTAAAGCATCTACATTGGAAATCATTCAGCAAAAAATGTTTACAATTTGGTCTGTTTGGTAAAATAATTGAAACAATGTTTCTTGTTACCTGCCGCTCCTGGAACTGACTCGGGATAAAATCTGATCACAGCAGAAGTGGCAATCAATTTATCGGCTATAATTTAATAATGCGAGGCTTTTAATTTATGTATTTTCTCTAACTTTAAGCTCTTTAAAATAAAGCTTTTAAGTACATAACATAACAGTAAAATATTACCAAGGTCCTTTCGAATATCGAAGGAGAAGTTTTCGCCGGGGTAGTCATACCTTAATGTTGAAAAATAATAAAAATGCGTTCATTTCATACATTAACGTATTTATTTGTGCATGAATTATACAGATTTCAACAATTTGGTGTTCAGCTTACGTGTGGTCAGGATCCAAAAAAAGTCTTCATGCACAATATCGTATGAATAATATTGATTAGTGGAGAACTTGTATATTTTAATTCATTTTCGTATGCTATAGTTTTTATGTTTTACCTAAACTGTATGTATTGCTCTTTGTTCCTGTTGGAGTCCTGCATGCTATACCGCCAGTAAAAATTAATAGTATATAGGCCACTATAGTCTGGTACTATTGGCCATTGACCTATACAAACACATTAAGCTTAGTAATAATTATGGCTTCGAAGCACACACATAAGCTTGATTTGATTTATTCACCTTGATACTCCTTTGGCCAAATGTCTCCATCCTTCGAATTATTTCGTGCAAATAATATAACATTTGAAACCTGGAGGAAAGAAGAAAGAATTCATGTTTTGTTTTGCTATAAAAAAATGTTTATAAGATTTTGGATTTGTGTACATGTGGTGAATATTTGGTGACTCCGCCGCACGGTATTATCATGTACTTTGATTCATGACTCGGGGGACAGTCCTGCGAATCTGCATTGAATGGGTTCCGCTCCCAAGTTCCAAGAAAATTGCCCTGCTCGTCTGTTGCGTATAAAACAAAGCTTTTGACAAACTGTTGCCATGCATGAAGTATCCCATAGGATATCACAATTCGAAACCATCCAGAGAGCGCATCAGTTCCGTGTGTTCTACCGCGTACCGGATGTACTTCTAACTGAGGACGAACTTCGTCAGCATTATGATATCTATGATGATTTCCAAATTGCTCTGGGGGAAATCCATCTGTAAAAAGAGGATGAAACATTTGGTTGAAAACAATGTTCGCAGAGATACTCTACATTGATATTTTAAATGATTTTAACAAAAATTATCTTCATTAAAAATACATGACCTCAATTATCATAATAATCATGTACCAAACTCATTTTCCGGCTCCAAGCCAAAGATGTACTTTTTCCAAAAATCTTGAGGGAACTTTTCGATTCCAACTGAGTTCACATCTGATCGTCCTGTAAGCTCATACGAGGTATCCGGGAAAGTTCCTTTTGGAAAACGGAAGCAGAACTGGGTATGCATACCATCTCCAATTTTCACCTTGCACGATAGAATTATCAATGCTACAAAAAGACTCCTAGGGTTGACATAAAGAAGTAGGGAACCCATGATGACCCTACTTTCCTTAAAAATGACTCCAAAAATCAACTCAGCATGCAAGTTTGACTGTCTATTATACCGTTTCAAAATCGATATCTTATTCAGACTCAGACTGCTTTTATCTGGCGAAAGATTTCTAACAACAATTTCGAGAAAAAAAAACAATATTTTATCGATCGCCTTGGATCTGGATGCGTTTTTTGCTATTTCCAAATTGGTTTCTTTGGGGATATCATTTTGTCTTACATGCCTACATGTGTCATCATCATGTACCATACATACCACAAAAGCGTTTCCTGTTGCAATGTTTTTTATAGGTTCGGGTTTGGAGCATAATAATATTATGTATGAATTTGAATGGATTTCGGATTATTTCACTCAAAGACCATCTTTGGCTTTTCTGCAAACATTTTGAATCTTCTTGAAAATGTTCAAAAGATGATCTGATGATCGGCCGACTTTTGTCTGCGTTCTTGTTTCTGTTTTTTGTTTCGCTGTTAACAAGCAAGCAAAAGCGAAACATAATTTTAAAGCCATCAATCTGTCGTGCAAAGGACAACTGACGATGATACATTTTCAAGTGATATATTGCATTGCCCAATAATCTTGTAAACTACGCGTACGTATGCTTGTGAAGAAAACAAGAAAAATGACTTGATATAACATTTTGCGCAACACACAAACACATCTTCCCTTTTATTCTGTTTATATTGAACTTTGAATATTTTTCGAGTACACCTCATTCTTTCCAATTTTCCTGATACTTCATCCAAAACCCATAAACAAAGCGAACAAAGTGCCAGAATTATCATGATCTTCTAATCCAACTCTAGTGGAAGCATTAGCAGAGAGCAGACATTCATCCTTCCAATTTCACGTTGATTCTAATTTACTACCGCCGCCACCACTGCCTTTATACTTCTCTGGCTTTAACCATGTTTCGCACAGGCTTCTGCACTGTGTCATCATCATGTTTTGTCTTCTCTTTTGTAACTGATGAGATGAGATGGGTGGAAAAGAGAACAAAAAAAATTGCTACATGTAAACTTTTCTTTAAAAGTATTCCAAACGTTCTATTAGGATGATATTTATATAATAAAAGCAGGCATGTGTACATTTATATATGCCAATGTAACTGCTCATAACACAAAAACTTGATATATTTCTATACACATCATAGGTGAAAAAAATCCTTCCGTTAGAAAATTATGTTACTGCAACACACATATATAATGATAATGTAGTTTTTTACGTGCCCACATGTATATGTATGTATTTATCAAGCGATCACAAAGATGATGATGGGTAAAGACAAACCAAGTCAACTAGTAAAGTTGCTTATAGATTTTTTTGCAGAGACCTCTTTCTTTGTGAGCTAAACAGAGGGATAAAGTATCAAGAGTGAAAAAAACGAGTAAAATGAAATGATGTTAGGTTGAAAATATACAGTGAATGGTTTTATTTCTAGTATATAACAAACGTGTATTGTATAACTCTACGAGAAAAAAATATTACATTTACTTCGTTTTGAGAGTTAACACATGTGTACGGTGGTGGTGGTGACTTTCCTTTAAAACATTTTCTGTTTTTGTATCGCACCACCATATATCACGACGATACACGTTACATCCATCACACATACACATGAATTATTCTATTATTATCGTCAATTGGACAAAATAAAACAAATTAAGCAGTAGTCATGTTGTGAACAACAGCACTGCTGTGGTGTGTCCATGTCCATAGCTCAAAAAAAGATGAGCTTATGTCCATCGTCACTTCGTCATCATCAACTTCCTTACAAGCAAACGTAAATTCTCACCAACCAAAAAAAAAAATACTCCCAATCCCAAAACACACAAAATTGAACTTTTCTTGTTCAGCTTTTTTACGAGTGCGTATGCGCCTGCGTACTATTCCAATTAGGTCATCATCATCAAATTAGCTGAATCATAAAAGTTGATGATGTACTGTTACATTTTACGTGCAAGAAAAGAAACTTTCCATAATGTGTGATTGATTACACACATTAGCAAAAATTAAGATCAATTTAAACTTGAAATATTTTCAGCATTGAAAATTACTCCTTTCAGGGTCTCTTGAATGGAGGACATACATTAGTCGGACAGAGTTTTGTAGACTTTTAGGTAAGCAGAAATAAACTTGCAAACTTTTGGGAGAAAAGAAAAAATATATAAATAACAATATATAATTTTTAAATAATTCTTTTAACAGAAAAAGAATACTCGTGCCAAAACCTGACGCAATTATGAATACTCTAATTTCTCAAGGAATCACATCTCTGTTTCCAAGCCTTGGAATATGCAGAAGATCACTTATTACTGGCGGAGGAGTGCCAAAGTCCCGACAGAATCTTAACGCCATTTTTTTCCTGTCCCTAGTCATGGTTTTTCTTTTAACTTCTCCTGCAACAGCTCAGAGACCCAGTACATCATCCAATCCGTATTCAAAAAACTTCGCTGTGTGTAGTTCTGATAAGGACTGCGACACTTATCAAACATTCCTCCGGTGCCATGAGAGAAAGTGCCAGTGCTCTGCCATCAACCACTTTGATGAAGAGCTGAATAAGTGTTTAATCAGAGTTGGAGGAGTCTGCACAGCCAAAAGTAAGGATCAATATTGTGTGGCGTACGCCAACTGTGAAACGCGTGGAAAAATTGGAAACACGGGAGAATGCAAATGCAGGTCAAGGTTCAGGAGAACCATTGACGACCTCTGTGTGAGTGGCGCGGAGAGTAGCTATCGTCATCATAATATTTTTGGAGGAAATGGTGGATTTTTATTGCTGGGACTTCCAGTGGCAGTGACAGTTTTGCAGTTTATTGGTGGTGGTGGTGCCAGAATCAAATTCACATGACTATGTACAAAAAAATGAATATACATAAATTAAAGGCTATTTGTCATTTCATTTAAAACTTGAGTCGACCACTTAGATTCCAAGAAAGCTAAATAGCACGATCTATAAATATGCACACGCTTGGGGAAAAAATATTCTTTGGTAATTTTTATTACTTTTTATTTCCATACAAAAATTGCTGCTTTTGAAATAGTCAACATGAAATGTTGAATACTTTGTATAGCATGTGTAGTTCAATCATCATCATTAATCGTGCTTTTTTCATAAATTTTACCTATTGTGTGGTCAATACTGGTCTTTACGCGAACATCAAAACGCCATTTCCACTGGTTGCGGTTGTCCATCCAAAACAGAAATCATTATAAAGCTTTCATCAAATATGAAGGGAATTTTATTAGCAATTTACTAAGTTCCTTAATTTTGGTTTCTTATAAGGATAAAAATGACTGGAATGACTATGCATATTATTCATTAATCAAACTGACAAAGTGACTCAGATATTTCTTGCCTTGAGAAGACTTTTCAATTCAAAAACACAATGAATTCTTCTGAATTTAAAATATTATCAGTATCCCATTTTTATTTAATTCTTTGGGGAATTTTCTTCGTAAGTTGTTATCATTCTAGTTTAGCACTTTACAAACCACCATCTTTTACATCAGAGTTAGAAACATCTTCGCAATCGCAATATCCGGGTACAATCCCTGTTCCCGCAAGACTTGCTAGAGGCAAACCTAACACATACAAAAATCAAAGCTGTTCCGAATTTTCGGAGGAAGAAGATTGTTTATCGCGAAAAACTTTTCTAAAATGTGGAGATGGAACTTGTCAATGTTCACGCACTAATGTTTACGATCAAGAAACTGACAGTTGTTTGATACGTACGGGAATCGGCTGTGTAAAAGACAAAGGAGATTCCTCCCCACCCAACGTTCAGAATTGTGTTTGGAATGCCGCATGCATCGGCCACCCCAAAGATTCAACAGGTGTGTGTAACTGTCTCAATAGTCCCAATATTCAACATGATGAATTCAACGGGTTATGCAACTTTTCCCCGGCATATGCTTCCTCTGCAATTTCCCTAACTTTTCGAGGATATTGTGCAAGTTTTTATGTAAAACAACTTATATCCATTTTCTTATCTTTCTTCATTGCTGTTTTAATTTAATAAAAAATGAAAGTACACATGGAAAACAGTTTTAAGTATAAAAACGTAAGTTTATTTATTTTCTCTCGTTTATGTCTGGCATTTATTCATAATAATCTATTTTTATTGTTTCACTCTTTTTAAATTAAACTACTAAATTAATATATATGTGCGAAGATTTTATAATGTTATGCAAACATTGTTTTACTTAATTTTGTCTTAAGAAAAATGGAAGACACGAAAAAAAAGTTCTATGCACGGTCAACGTTTCAAGAAAGTTACTGAAAATACATAAAATCTGTTTTAAAATACTTGTAAGGAAGAAACTAGTCCTTTTTCTAAAATCACTGTCCGACTGAGCAAAAGTAATGGATAAAATTTTCATTAGGTCCCTATACATTTTTACGTTAATAAAAATGTACAAAGGACAGGTCCTCCTAAGGGCCATTTTTGGGCCAAAATTCAAAAAATTATTTTTCAATGGAAAATCATGAAGCGTTTCAAGGGATTCATATTGGTAAAAGTTTCAGCTCAGTTGGTTGAATTATGTAGAAGTTATGACCATTCGAAATTTTCAACTTCAAGGTAAGAATTTTTCGATTTTTTTTTTCGAAGGTCACAATTTTTTTGTTATGCATAGTTAATCAACGCACAATACGTCATTTTAATCACCATGAACTACCTCATATTTATACATGAATAGATAACTCATGCCATCTGAAAAAAAATTCACTCGGGTTGAGAAAGTCAAAAATTGGGTGAAAATGTTGAAAACTTGGAAAAATGGCACCTAAAGTAGTCATCATTGATACTAACTTTTTATATCAAAATCATTACCATGTGATGTACAACTGAGAACTTTTTTCTGATTTTGAGATTTC
>JAQFZH010005094.1:0-11027 GCA_034695485.1 Entomobrya nivalis
GTTTTGCCCACGGTTGTTCCATTGAATGCTTTTGAATAAGTTTTGGAAATTATCAATTTGTGATTTCAATATTGTTTCATCATCCTCTCGCACTAAAATCAGATTTACTAGAAAACTTAATGATGGTGCACCAACTACAACTGGTGGCATTGCGGAAAGTTCGAATGTATATTCAGATATAAAATAAGTTATATTAGTGTATCTTGGGATAGAAGATAACCAGAGAAAAATGGCCCTATCACAAAATATTTCATGGTATAAAACTCGATGTATGTTGGACGAATTACCAAGCTTGATTATTTCCAACGTGTATAGTTTTGGCGCAATAACTATATGGTAAGGTTGGCTAAATTTAAAATTCGAATTTTCACTTGTCGACGAAATGAAGTTTTGTTGTAGAGATATTTTGACAAAATGTCGCAATTTGAAAACCGTTTCACTATTTAGTTTATATGTGATAAGTATAAAATTAAAATCATCCGTGTTACTTTTGTGGGACAGAAACAAATTAGTTTTTCTTGGTGGATTTGAATTTTGCTTAAGACAAAATGTCTGAGATAACATCATGCACGTGACAATGATTTTTACTTCAAACAGTAGCATTGCTTGTATGGCCGTAAATTTTTGATGTACACCCGAAGTATTTTATTCTTTCTGGTCAAGCTTTCATAACTAAATACTAAACTGGCTAACCACGACAGTAATACTAAATTGGCTACAACGTGCATTTATAATTCAATTCACTGCACTACTAGCTTTTTAGCTGATGATTTTTTTGATACGGACGTTAGAGTGCATTTCATTAAAAGAAAAATGGTTTTAAGATTATCTAGATAAGTCTTCACTCTATAGCACAGATGGGCAGATAGATATAAAGAAAGAGATATATAAGTTATATTGAGTGATAGTAAGAATAGGGTTGGTGGTAGCATCCAACGACTGACTGAGCAAGCCGTTTTGGTTAATATACTTTCCATTTTAATCACGCGTATGGCAACTGGTTCATATATGTGTAGATAAAAACCAATAGTTTAAAGGTCGACAAGGAGGTTATTTCCATTAACACTATCACATAGTTTTTTCACTAAAGTGTGAAATATTTTGAAGTGAAAGTAAAATCAAATGAAGAATCAATATAATCAGATTTGTATGCGTTGGAAAGTAACTAATGGATATATACAATGACAGATTTATTGAGCTTTTTATACTGCTTTTGTAAAAGTAATAATAGTAAACATATCTAACATCTCTAGAAATATTATTAACGTTAGCCTTTTAGAAGAAACGTATATCTAATCGTAAAGTTAGACATTTCAATAAGAGAAGCGACAATAGAGTTTAATGGCCAAAGATCACTTGGGTCAATATTAAACATGGAGAAATCACGTGATTCCAATATAACAGCACTAAAAGCTCTCAGGATGATTCCAGTGTGGCTACAATTGAATTTCTGATGAGCACGTATTTAGTGATATACGTGGTTTGATTTATTTACCGAACTAATATATAATTACTCGAGTGAAGATACTAAAAGATGTGAAAAAACTATGATAAATAGATGTAGTACGTTTCCTATGAATTCGAACAAACAGTAAAATTATTGCATACTCTAATGTATGATAACAAATGATTATGACAAATTCCAACATAGTTTAAATCAACAAAATATAATTACTGGTCATGAAATTGAAATGACAATGAAGAGGTTACATGAGCACACTACCATGAAATGATGAAAGATATGTGGTTAAATGTTTAAATTATGTTTAACCAATCAATTTTATTTAGATGTATTAATATTACCAAGTACAATAATTCTCTTTGAAGCACTTTACTATTGTAGCAGTTATCATAGTTTAATTCATAGAAAGCTGCAAAGACTTAATGTAGAACTGATTGTCTCTAGTTTTTTTATTAATGCAAAAAAAATAATTATTCATCTAAGCATATCAATACAACGATTAGCATTTTTTCTACTATTCCAATCAACTTTACTTTTAAGTAATCCATTTAGTTCATTTATTACAAAGTTTACGTAACGTTGATCTTTGGTTGGATTATTTCGACAATAAAGGTCAATCCAGACAATATGTATAACAATACAAAAACCAAGCAAGGAACTATAAACTTGTCTAAATCGATTGCACTCTCCTGAGTTAGCTCATTACTGCTCTCTGTTTTCCCTGCCTGCTTCCCAATATTTTGTAAATAAGCCAAATTAGCCCACTGGTCCCATTTCTCTATTAACCCACTCTCGCTAATTCTTGCTGCCGACAAAAGTAACCAGTATCTACTCGACACATGCATTTCCCAAATATCAAAATGCTTATGCACCGAGTTTGGTATGGTATAACATTTTGCAACATTTTTAATTCTAAACGCGCTCTCTGCACCTCCCATCATAGTTGCCTTATTTGGGACAACATTTATATCATACGCGGCAAACAAAATCTTTTCATTTGTAAACTGTGTCGTCCAAAATATGTCCCAGCCGACTGGTAAAAAGCTTTCCTCAATTCTGTCGTATACACCAAGTGCCTTAAATTCGTGTCCAAAGAAGGATTCAAATGTTACGCCACCGTAATCGGCAGGATCCCACATGAATTTATATCCAGCCTTTAATGCATCTGGCAAAGTTTTCATAACAACTGGTGCAGGAGGTACAGTGATAACACTAACAATTGAGTTTTCATACAATGTACAAACTACAGAAGAGCACCATAGTATCGTCAACCCAATCATTCGTCCATTTCTTATACCATCGTTACAAACTGCTTGTCTTGTAACGGCCGATATGAATGTTATAAACACGGTTTGAAGTACACTTGTTCCTTTCTGCTGTAAAATTCCAGCATGTTTGTTATACAAAAAGGAAAGGAGTGCTAATACAACCGTAGTTTGTAGCCAAAACGCTGGTGTAAATCCTGAAATCCAAACAAGTATATCCGAGTTTGTCTGCTTTTTGAAAACGTTTCGATCACAGTATACCGGAAACATGTCGTGTGCTGATGAAAACATCTGAGCTCGTACTTCATGATCATGCATCTGTACTGGATCATTTGGTCCAACAGTTCGAGTGAAATAGTATTCAATATTTTCACCGAACTGCACAAGTTCATTGATTTTTCCAGCTTTAGTTCGATCCTTAATGAGTAGAGTAGCATTGCGCAGAATGGAAATTGTGAGAGAAACCATTAGTTCTGTGCTGCAATAATAAGAGTATTTTGATTTAAAGAAGACAAATCGAAGACAGGCGTATGTGTCATTGGATAACTGTTGGAAGTATACTGGAGTATCAAGTCGAACGAGTGCAAGTCCTTCGATAGTTCGGCCGTTGTTGTTCCATTGGAGGGATTTAAACATGTTTCGAATGTTTATCGATATGAGGTTATCGCTTAAAATAGGCTGCTTAGGTATTGCGTTTGCACGGAAATTTAAAGATGGAGCTGCAGTTACCATGGGTTGCAATATTATAAGTTCCAAATTAAAAGGTTTATCGAAAGAAGTGAAATCACTGGAGGGGTTTATATTGAATAACCAAAGGTAAATGGCTCGTTCACTAAATATTTCAGTATAAAATATTTTATACAGATCTGACGAATTCCTCAGTTCCGTAATTTCTTTGAGATGGGTTTCTTGGGCCATTACCAAATGAAATGGTTGACTAAACCGTAAATCCAAATGAAAAGTAGAAAAATTTGCAGTTTTCCCTAAAGAAACACTTATAAACATTCTAATTTGGTAATTAACTTCAGCTGGAAGTAGAAAGCTAATAATGATAAACTTGGAATTGTCAATGATTTCGTTAAGGTAAAACCAATACTTGGGTGGATTTTGATTAGATTCATTTTCACACAGGAAGGGTTGGGCTGATAGTGTTAAGAAAAGTAAAATTTTGATTGTTATAAAGTTTGCCATAATTCTGAGTCGATTTACAAAAAAAAACGTCTGTGAGCCAAGATTTTGGTTGTTCTTAAGCACTGCAAACCACAAAACGATATTTCGTTTTTATGGAAGTAATGCAAATAAGATGCTTAATATCACGCGAGATCGCAAATATCGTATGAAGAACATTTGAAGAACGCGCCATGCATTATTATTTGTGCAGAAATATTTTTGACTTTGACAAAAATTGGTAATTGACATTTTGCACAATAAGTTATGTAATATTTGGGTTTGGCAAAACCAACGTAAAATTGATGATAAAAATGCACTTGTAATAAGCACCTTTTGAAAAAAGAAATAAGTGCATTCAAAATTACACTTGATACTAACATATTGCCATGTAAACACTATTTACAAACTCCATAGGCCGACTGTCACATCTAAAAATTGACAATAACACAAATTCACGAATTCAAATGCATTTCAGAAAAAAACTTACTTAAGTACTAACTGAACCTAAACTTTTGATACGCAAGTGTTCATCAGTTTGTCTTTCTAGGGCATCACTCTAATATTATTTATAAGTATGCATAAGGTAACCCATTTAGACCTTCGGTATGTGTCATTATGTTTAACGTTATGCATTATGCATTTAGCCACATTATTATTCTAGCAATTTTAGATAAAACAGGTTACTCTTGTTTAGATTGCAATTACGAACCTAATGACTTTGGCAATTTAACACACGTGTGATAAACATAGATTGGCAAAATGGAGCAAAAGGCTGGTTATAAAAAATATTGCCTGGCAAAACGTTATCTTATCACGTACAAAAATAGCACATGCTACTACTGTAAAATATTCCTGAAATTGCGTAATATTAGCAAAATAGGAAAGTTATTTAAATTACTTAGCATGTGTCCATCTGGTGTACATTAAAAATAACTGTTCATAGTCGGTATGAAAACTTATGACTGTTCCCAATCTACCTTTAAAATTTTGATATAAAAACATCAAATAACATAAAAAAGTAAGTATGCTACATTATTGGCTTATTACATTCGCTCGAAGCATAATTTCCGCAAATAACCCTAAACGTATGTGTAATTATTTTAATTTATCAAGCATACTAAATTTGATTCTCGTCCACCTAAAAAAGTGACAAAAAAACGATAGCTAAATTCCTAATATTTCTCTACTACACTCAGCTGTAATAGTCCATTACCTTTAATTGCCCATGTAAATAATTAATATATTCTCAGAACGAGCTTATACCATGCGGACACAGAAGAATACTTCTATCGATGGAGACTGAAGGAGTGATTCTTCAAATATCACCGAAGCCAACTGACATTAATATTTTCAAATGCGGATGAAGCCCCAACCGCTCCAGTTTTGGTCACTTTCATATCTCCCCGCATACGTATCAGTTTCAGTAGCAAAATTAAGTTGACCGGTCAATCACAGGTGTAACCTTGGACTTAACAGATTGAAGAATTAAATACCTGAACTACCCCATTTAACGCGTTGGTTTTTTTTATATTGAACTTACTTAATAAATTATCTGTCGTAGGTAGATAAATAATTTCTTGATGCTTTTATAATAAAATATTATTTTAAACTTACTAAATACCTTATTCTTGTCAAGTATACGAGTTAACATCCAATCAAGACAAAAATTAGTAGTAGACCTTATTGTGTTAAAGGTTAATTTTATTGAAAGCTTTTCGATTTATATAACATTGCGCGTGCCTCAATATCACGCGTGTAGCTGTCAACCATTTTACATGTCATTATGTTAGCTTTTTGATATATATATGTAATTTAATCCATAAATGTTGTAAGTTAAGGCAGCGAATCTTTTCCAATTTTTGATAACTTCTAGGCATCACCTTTGTGAAATTCATTAAATCATTTTTTTGTGTTGAAAATAAATTTTGTAATGTGAATTTCTCGTAGTTTCCCAAATTTGAAATTCACAAAAGCTTAAAATATTTTGGCTAGATTTATTTTGTTTGATTCTAAGATACATCTCAAATTTTTTTTCTGTTTCCTATATCGGCATAAATATTTTTTCTTTTGAAACGATTTCAGTTATATCATTTCAAGCTACTGTTATTTTGTTACGTTCATAACCATCTTCGCAGAAATTTGTATCTTACAGGTCATAGTTCTAATGTGGGCCAATAGTTTAATTTTTACGTAAGTACTTAAACTACCTACGTAGCACTTAGGCAACATTAATGGATCACGCACGTATTAAGTATGCTCAGGGTACACGTGTGCTTTAAAATAAGTAATATAGCGAGCTGACATATAATTGTGTTACTTTTGTAATAAATAACACACATTTGCCTAGTGAAAGCATGTCAAGTAACAAGAGACGTGGTTGTAAATTTCCAAAGACACCCAAATAAATTAACGCATCAAAACATGTTTACATCAAAGTTCCTACGCATTAAATTATGCCAATTATTTTAATTAAATTTTAGCACAGTTATTCAAAACTAACTATATGTAATTTAATCATTTAAAATTGAAACAGTGAAATAGTCAAATGCTTACTTGCTTTAAAGTATTCATAGCTGGTTTACTTGTGCTAGGGAAGAAGTAGGTATTTGTTCTTTCAGTAAGTTGTAACTTCTGCAGTAACTTTTTCTTATTCCCGAGAAACTAAAATGGAAGTTATTTATAATTCCGTACTGTTTGTACTTTTAACTTTAATATTTCAAGTAAAGTCTCAATTTAATCCTCATCTACCGTTTACAACGAACAAAAATTGCTTAATAAATATTGTTTTTTCTTCATCATTACAAAATCTTCCAACAAGCAACCCAGAAACTTTGAAGGGTTTGCCCCATACACTTACTATACAAAATATCAAAAGTTTGAATTTCGAGATAGCTAAGAAGCACCTCCAAGACAACAATCAACTTAACCTTTTGCGAACTGGATACTTTCGTTTATTTTCAAAATATGCACATTGCCCAACCGTGTTCCTAACTTACACAAATAATGTAATTCAACTGCTTGAAGGAATCCAAAAATCTGGATATGGAACGTCAGATAATGCAATGTTCTTTAATCACGTTGCTCAGCTTAACAATAACATCGGAATATTAACCAAGTTTTTGGGCCTTTTACCAAAATACAACATCAAGCCATTTCAAGCCAATATAATATTTTTCGATTTTATTGACGAATCTATTCAATTGGTATGCTACTTTTGTGACTTAAAATTTGGACAATTAAGGCCAACTTTTGAAAAAAATCTCGAAAGCATACAACGTAATTATTTAGCCCTAAACTCGAATGGATATGGGCAAACCGTCCAAATTTCGTTTCCACTTTCCGAAGTCATCAACCTGTACATAGATCAGTTTGAGGATATACGCCCAGTGGATTCGTGTGTCGATGCCTTTGCATCCCACCACAGTGATTTAAATTCTTTGCTTGAAAGCTTACGATTTTGTAACCGTAAAATGTTTCTAGGTATTGCTACCTTACAGGGAGTTCTAAATATTACGTTAGCATTGAATGAAGATAAAATTCCACCAGAGCAGAAACTTACCAAAAAATGGCATCTCCAAATTCAATTTTCCATTAGAGTACTTTTAATGTTGGAGGAAAGCACATTTGTCACACATCGAGGAAGTCAGCATACATACCTTGATGTATTGCAGGAATACTTTTCTGTTGCTGTTTGTGTTAATTACGAAACCTATACTACCTATGACCCATCATTGCTAACAATTGTGGATTGGCAAACTTGGGCTTGTATATTTAGTACCTGTTTTGTTATTGCATATATCACGAAAAGTTGGTCAAAAGGAATCTCAGTTTTTAACTTATCACTTGGCATGAATATAAAGGAAGGTGGGTTTGATCGACGTTTGATTTGGTGCTTTTTGATACCCATCACCTTCCATTATAATATTTACCAAAGTTACATTTCTTCAGATAGCACACGTCTCCGTGACCTTCCAAATTCCTTAGATTGGTACTTATTAGAAAACTTTAAAGTTGCGTTTCCTTTTAAACATACTATGGAATTTGTGTATTCTTTCGTATTGCCACAGGAGCTTAGATCATCATTCAAAACTGTTTTTAGTAATAGGAATATTTGGGACTATTTCGCTTCTGAAGATATTCCAATAACAAATGTCAGTGATATGGCAAGACAAATGACGGAAAAGAAAACTGGTGTTGGCAATTACTTTGAAAAGTATACAATTTTTACAAGTGTGTTAAATGAAAAATATACCCTAATCGATGAAAAATATGCTTGCCTTATAAGAAATGGAAATGGACTTGCTGAATCTACAACGGTTAGCTTTCGATTTACTGGTTATTTGTCTAAAAGAACTCACTGGGTATTTAGCAATTGGATGGAGACTGGAGAATTGATCAAATTTAGAAGGCTTTCGAAGCATACTCTCTCTCTTAAACAAAGTTTTTCAACTGCAAAGTTAGTCAATTTAGATAAAGCTGCTCCTCCTCAGGCTATTGATTCAAAGTCAATTGTTGGACTGTCATGTTATACCGTTTTTGCAGTTGGATTTGGAGCACTTTTTATGGGGCTACTTGCAGGGTTGTTGCAATTTTTAATGAATTGGTTGCCTAAAGTAATCTGTAAGAGTAAAACTATCGTAAGTGTCATTGGTGATTAATTATATTTGGAATGTTAGGCAGCCATATGTCACAATACACTAAACATCAATTAACAAGAATGTAGTTAATTACCCTTCTGTTTATTATAACACCTAAACTCTAAGTATGATGCATGCATTACCTTAAAATATTTAAATCGGGGGTAAAAAAATAGGGTAAATACAATAGCATATCATCATCAATTATGTTTAATATAAGCAGTTGAATAGCTTTAGCTTTAGAATTTCCAATCGGTATAAAAAGTATCAGCATCAAATTTAGAAAAACACCATTGACGTGTGAAAATTAAAGTTTCCTAATACATTAAATCAAGAACATTTTGAATAAACTAGTACATAAACATCAGAAGCCCTTTGAGTTGTTAAACTAATACATATTAATATTAAGCTGGTTTAGTCCTTCCTATAATATATATGCGGTCGCCACAAACATATTTCTTATTACAGTAAATAATGTAAGACCCTTACTTTAATCAAATTTTCTCGGGAGGAGGGTGGAGCAAATCATCATCTTAAGTTACTATCGTGGAGTAACTCAACTGGGTTAATATTAGGTTCGGGTACAATTATTAAGATTAAATTAACATTCTAAGCAAAATGAGGTGAGCTAATTAAATTGAATATGTTTAAAAGCTTTTGTATAAAATCTGACCTCAAGTAATTCATTTTGTAACTCACCTAAAGTACTTTCGTAATAAATAAAAAACTCTTACGTGGCATGTTCTCATTAAATATTCTCTCGGTTTTGTGTGCTTTTCTAAATATTTGATCTGTAAAACTATAACTTTGTTGAAAATAAAAACTTTCGTTTTAGCATTTTATTTACTTTAACCATTTATAAGAGAAGCAAGTTCATGAAAACCATTTAGGAGAAACATACTCAGTAAATGTACTAATGATCTATGTAGGCATGTAAGAAAAATAGAATTGAAAAATATTACTTACAGCTCCTGAACTGTCAACACTTTCTTTCCTTGAACTGGCTATGAGCATACCAATTAACTAAGCACTTAGACGTTCATATTTTTATTGGATCAACATGTTTGTTTAAACACATGCCTATACTTTATTAAAATAAGGTATTCAACTTCCACTAGTTACAATAAGGCCACGTAACCAGACACGTGAGGTTAAACAATACAAAATAGGTAAGCATAAAGATGATAAAAACATGTTTGTTTATACTTATGATCAGATATTAATTTAACGAAGTTGTTATTATAAAAGTTAGTACTTGAAATCTAATCATTCTAAATTCAGGATTAAATATGCATAATAAGTTAATGTATTACTTTAATACTAAAGTTTTAAATTCCGGTTTGTAAAACAAATAAGCGTCTCATAATCTTCAATTGTGTATTCCCCGTAAGATCGCGTATAATTCAGAAATAAGAATAAGTTTCCAAACCAAAAGGAAACCAAAATGAAAATCATTCTGAAGTTTCTGGTGTCTTGCCTCTTACTTTTGTATGGGTTTGTTAAGGCCGAATTTAAACCGTTCTTGTCTTTTGGCACAAGCAAAAATTGTTTGATAAATATAGTTTTGTCTTTGTCATTAGAAAATATCACAACCAACAACTTTATCTCAGATATACCTTTCCATACATATACTGTCCACAGTGTTACGGGTCTTAATTTTGGGATACCTGACAAGGACCCTATAACAAATAAAAAGACATTTGATATGAAAACTGGTTATTTAAGACTATTTTCAAAGCATGTTAACTGTCCACCTATGTTTCTGATATTCACGGACAATGTATTTGATATGGTAAACATTATCCAAAAATCTGGATATGGTACATCCGACAACGCACTGTTTTTTAATTACGTTAATGAGTTAAAAAGAAAGATTGGCATAATATCCGAGGTTTTTGCTGTTTTACCACGACTAGGCATAAATCCATTTCACGCTAGTGTGATATTTATTGAATCTGTTGAAGACCCTGTTTACCTGTTATGCTATTTTTGTGGTTCGAAATTTGGTCAATTAGTACAAATTCGTAACACAAATGTGGACATCATTCAACAAGCCAATTTAGCCTATAATTCTAACGGATATGGTCAAAGTGTGCAGATTACTTTTCAGTTTATGGAAATAATTAATCTTTACCTCGATCAATTTTCCGATATTCGACCTGTAGATTCTTGCTTTAATGGATATACATCTCATCATAGTGACTTAACGTTAATGCTAAAAAGCTTGCATACTTGTAACCGTAAAATTTTAATAGCTATTTCAACTTTACAAGGAGTGCTAAATATAACACTAACTTTGAAAGCTGACGGCAGTTCCCTAGAACAGCAAATTCGCAAACTTTGGCATTTACAATTCCAATTTTCAGTTCGAGCAGTTCTGCCGATGGAGGAAATTACATTTGTTACACTTCGAGGAAGCCAACACACATATCTTGATTTACTTCAGGAATACTTTTCTTGTGCCATTTGTGTGAATTATTTAACTTATACAAC
>JAQFZH010005095.1:0-11026 GCA_034695485.1 Entomobrya nivalis
AATGACTATCACTAGCGTCGTTATTCGTTGCATTGTTTCAGCTACGTCGTTATGGTCGCTATTACAGCGGGTTTATTCTATTTGGACAAGGGTGTTATTGTACCTTATTAAATATCTTTAATGATTTGATGCTCGTACAAAATAACACATTAAAAGGAAGTAGATCAGTGCAAAAGGATAAAGTTGTGGACGACCTCAAAAGTAGCTTTTTTTGGGTAGGTAGCTTACAAGACCGTTTGCTACTAAATGAGTTTTGGATGGAACGGATTTTTTTACTTTGATTTCCCGTATAATTCTAGTAACAAGAACCCAAATATTACTTGTACTCTGAGAACTTTCGAAGTTTGCTACAATATACGCCTTTGATTGGCTTACTATAATAACATGTGCGGGTGAAATTGATCATAGGGTTGTGTTCTTTTTGCCGTATGTTGAAGTTTGGGCACACCATGTCTAAATATTACTATTGCCACATTTTTTCTAGACAGTGCAATATAATTTGTGCTATACTATTGACCAGTGTGATGATAATGATGAGATAGTGTATCGAATTATTTTGTAGTGGGGACAAATTAATATAAGTTGGCATAACACAAAGTTTTTTTACGACCAGAGCAGTGAAGAAAGAAACCTTGTTTTGGTTTTCGTCGTAGTTGGATTACTAGCAAAAGAGACTAAATGAATAACAATACGAGTGATTCACTGACATTCAGAAAGAAAGTGCGTCTCTAAGAGTATTGATACAGCAGCAGCCAGGCACACAAAAAAGGTTTCTGCCAACAAATAAGAAAACACGATGGTTATATCATCATCATTGTTTTCTTTCTATTATCATTATTTCTCGGATCTCATTACCGTTCCATTGTGCGCATTACTATCAGAGCACAATACAATATTTACTATAGTTCGTCTCATACATTTATTCATTATTTTCCCGGCGACACTTTCACTTTCAACATTTTCACTCCGTTACCACCAACTTCTCTGACATTTGTTGCTTCTTCTTATCTCAAAAATCACCAGAAAAACCAGAAGCTCAGTGGTAGGATGGTGCGGTATGTAGTTAAGTGAAGCCTTGTGTTGCTGTGCCGCGCCGTGGTCGTGGTGAATGGTGACAATGATCATCTTGATAAAGTTGGACAAGTGGAAAAAGATATAATGTCACACATGAAATGTAGTTAGACGACACACGACATTAGAACATCATCACTTTCATTTGACTGTTGTATGTACAGTGGAACATACATAGCTTCCCCACTTGTTCAAAGTATAATGGCTAAATGATCATGCAAAAGAGTATATTTTAGATTCATCTAGAAAGGAATATTTAAAATTATGGGAACGTGATGACGAAATTATTTGTCTTGTTACAAATTTATAACGAAATTTGTAAAATCCTAAAAAATCTTTTTATTTCAACACCTCTTTGCCTGCTACTTATACTGAAGCTTCTTGAGAAAATAACGTTTTCTTTATTCATTACTTTCAAGCTTTGTAGCTTAAGTTTCACAAGTAGACTGTTTCGGGCTCAATGCCAAACAATTTCATTTATGCTGGACCTGGACTAAACTGGTTTTGGACTCCAAAGAGTCCAAACTGAAAGACTTCATGAGTTTGGTTGCGTAACTGGTTTGATTTTTTGCACACAAGAAAAGACAATTTGTCTTTGGACAAGCCTTTCTACGAAAATATATAGTTTTTTAAGTGCTCAGGACTGACTAAAGAGATAAAGCTGTTATTTCTTTAGTTAGGCAATGCTAAAATATCTGCTATTGTTTTTGTTTTTTTTTTTGTACTGTGTTTGATGGGCTGGGCAACGCAGTGTTGGTGGTGAAAGTAATAACAGTTTTTGTCTCTTCTTTACAGTAAAAGGATAAGTGGAAAGAGGAAGGCAATGACATTTTTATTTCCAGAGATGACTGTGATAAGATGATGAGAATATTATTTTGATCTGGTTAAAAAAACTCATTTGCTAATCGTATGAATTTATTTTCTGGGCTCACTAAAACTAAACTCATAGCAAAATCTATGAGTTTATAAAACTTGGAAAAGTTTTAAAATCGACGTCACAAATATGAAATCCCTTGATATTGAAAGTGTGCGTAAATCACAATTAAAAGTGTACGTCGTGGGTTTCAAATAAGTGTTGCACTCTAGTTTTCTAAACTAGAAGCCAAAAAGTTTTAAGTGTAGTTGACACGTTTGGTAGTTAATAACTTCTTCAGTGAGTCAAACCAGTTGGTTATGTTAAACTTAACTAACTTAATAACTACTTGGCTATAAAAATTTAAGTCCATCCGTGTGTTAACTTACCATGTTAAAGAATTTTAAGAGAGTCTTGAATTGAGTCTTACTAAATAGAGGGACCGGGGTAAAGACAGGGTAAAGGATGAGAAGTAGCACGATTAGAGTAATGATCTTTTGGTATATTCGCAGTAATATAGTTTATTCCTCTAGTCTACAGTGGGTGTCAAATGTCTGAACTTAAATGCAGACTACGGATTATATGCTTCAAAGGATTTCATTAAGTTTTGTCCTAGTTTTAACTAATGACAATCTAAAGTTATAAACTTTTAACTCTGAACAAGTCTGATTTATTGAGTAAATTAGTGGATTTTTTTTTATGGATTTAAGCTGAGTTTTTTGTACGCAAATAAGTTGCTTGCATTTCTAAGCTAAAGTTACACAAGCGTTTACTAAGCCTACTCCACTCTATTATCAGACTCCACTCTCAATGTAGTTAATAAGATGATCAATTCTTTTTTAACGCTTTTGCTAATTAGATGATAATTTTTTTATCGACGCTCTTGCTGATTAGATGATAAATATATCACTTTTTGACGAAAGAAATTAAATTCATAAACTAGGGAAAAGAGTTATTTCAGTTAGTACAATAATTTACTGCCTTAAATGATGATGATGCGTGTAACCGCTTATCTTAGAATAACGTCAAATCACTAGTCAACAAAGTTTTTTGTATATTTTTTTGGCAAAGTTGGGTTGTGTTGTGACAAGAATTTATAATTATACTGGTTATAATATAAAATAATACGATTTGTTGATCTCATATTTTCTCTCATGTTATATATTTTTACACACAAGAAAAACTAATCTGACTAAATATTCATAAAGCATATTCTATGATACAAACTATAATAATTTAAAATTGGTTCAAAAATTATTTTATTTAACAAATGTCTGATTATATATTTAGTTGACGATTTGCTTCTGAAGAAAAATCTCAAAAAATCTAAGATTTCGGAAGAGCTTCAAACTAGGTAGAAAGTAATACTGGCGTTTATCACAAGCTATAAAGTTGGAATTAGTAAAATTTAAGAGAATTGAAAATTAATTAGCTTAATCAATGTAGTACAATAATTTTTAAATTGCATGGTTTGCAAAACAAATACTAAAATGCATTCAAGAAAAGTTTTAGTCTTTCTTGAGAATGAAATTTGTACGAATGAATGCTATAAAACATTCTAGCTTACAGAAAACAGGTAAAACTATACATACACATTATGTTGACGGAAAGAAAAATGACTATATGAAGATTTAATATTAATTTTAACTGTTTTCTAATGATATACAGAAAAGGATGGATTTTCATTCACGGTGTTCTTTTGCCTTCTTCTCCTTCCGCATGGAATTTACTTTTGATAGGTAAAGTTTTAGTGATATACCAAACAATGCAAAACATCGACTCCCACAGAAACCCACCTTTTAACTCAAACTCTCTCTAAAATTAAAGGCGCAAGTTTTGTGTTGATGAAAACGAGGAAAACCTAATGAATGAAGAAAAGAAAAGGAAGTGATATTGAATGAAAGTTCAGCAACTTATCTTGGTTGAACGTCATAGCGTCCTTCCGTATGTCTGTAGCGTCTGTAGTATGCTTGTTTTAGTGCTTTTATGACTAATGTTTTACAAGTTTTCTTCAGACGGAAATCTAACGAAAACAAGTACGAGCAAAAGTACACCCACAAAAGTACACGTGCTTTAGTTCACATGCATAGTTATGAAATATTTTATTGGAACACTTGAAAATAGAGTACCTTGAAACATGCTTACTACTTATGTTGTTATTGCATTGGCAGATTCCATCCTTTTTTAAATTGCAAGCTGGAGAGAATTTATTTGGAAGATAAAATCCCGAGATTATTAAAAAGGTTGGATCGATCATGATGAGATGACAAAATCGAAATGACTAAAAACCAATAATTTTAGAACGAGCTTGTGAATTTATATCGCATAGCACAATTCTGAGATGGAGCAATGGCATGGAATTAGGATATTTTTGGTTATTAGTTCTAAAAGTTCTGTTCTTACACTGTTCTAAAAGTCTAGCATAGCATGAACGACGAACAGATCACGAACCTACCCTTATTGTCGATTTGAGTTTTTTGCTGTCAATTATGATGACATTTCCTGAGATATATTAATGCTTTCACATAATCAATTTTTTACTCTTGTTTATTTTTCATGTCTTCTAGATTTACTATTCTCATTTTATCATGAACTAAAATTAGATGTTATACATTCTTCATTGTGTTGTGACAGCGTGTTTGTTCCAGTTATCTAGTTCTGTCTTGCTGTTCTCTTTTATCTTTACATGTCATTTTTGCTAGTTCACTGAAAAGAGAATTCGAATAGCATGTAGTGGTAGTATACTAGTAATCCAGGAGGATCAATGTGTTGTTCACAGAGCTTAATTAAAACTCCTTTTGGGTTCCCTTTTACTTGATCTTCCTCTCTACACTTTTAGCATTATCATCATTCTCGCATTTGCCCAAAGTGCAGTGCAAGGTTGCTGTTGCAAGCAAGGCAATTTGTTGGTAGGTGACTTCATGAAAATAAAGTAGTGTATACTTGTTTAACAATTGCATTCTCTTGGTGTTTATGCACAACTCGTATAAAGCTTCGTGTTTTAAAATTTGAATAAAACGCATATTTAGTTAAAGAAGGCTTCCATTCAATAGCTGCAGTGTACACAAAAAAATACAATATATTTAAACAAATTTGGGAGACAACTCAAGAGACTCTATTTCGAGGGACGCGCCTTGAACGACATTATTATTGCTCTCAACAGCATTTTAGCGTATCATATCCCGCTCTTTTGAGAAGCCAACAGTAACAACACAAGCAAACGGGGCAAAATTACTTGCTAGAGTATTCCACCCTGCGAAAGTACTTGCATCCTAACTCAATGCAGCGAATAAAGTCAAAGTAGATCGACTGGCTGTTATAACAACAGCAGCATTTAACTTTACAAAACTTTTTTGCAGAGTTCATTGGTAAATGGCACAAAAATTCTAGTCCGCATATATTTTTTCTCATCTATCTCAACCTCGAATCCAACTAAAAAGACTGGAGTATTTTTATGATGTCTTTACCAAGCGACCACACAAACCAGAACAGATGCAGTGGTCGTGGCTGGCTTTGTGGCTTTTCTGAAATGACTGTAGCTGTCGTAACAGTGTTTTTTCGTTTTAGAGTAAAAACATCTTTGGTTTACCCTTGAAAGTACTGTGATACCGTTTTTACTATCCTACATATTATGCGTACTCATTAAACAGGACACTGAACTGTGGTTTTTAAATGGAAAATAAAAACAAGTACGTATAAACGTATATTTTATACTGCACTTGCATTGCAAAAGTTTTTAGAGAAATTAAGTAGCTGTAATAAATGCGAAAGTACACGCGTAATATGCCGGAAACGCAGACAAGTTGAGTTGCTTTTTTTCTAAACTACTTTTTATTTCTCAAAATGATGCCGTTTTGTGTTAATGTAACTCTGAAGTAAGCACATGAAAATATGAGATTATAAATTTCCCATCATTTTCTTTTGACTTGACTTTCATTTCATCGCATAGTCGGATGATACAAAGTAAACAACAAGGTGAGTGAAGAGAATCATTATTTCCGCCGCCAAGTCAAACACTCGAGAAAGGTGATGTGCCATTCAAGCAGAAACTTCAGTTTAGTGAGACTATTATATAAGGAGTCAAAGAAAATGTTGTTACTCAAGCTTTGCTTAGCTTTATTGTACACCTTTTTGGAAGGAAAAAGTGTGCAATGAAGTATATATCTTCTGTTTTAATATATAAAGTATGAATTGGATGATGACGTAAAAGAATAATATTGCGAGAGCCTGGCTGCGAAATTCTCAACATGTGAACATAGCATGCAGAATCATTCCTATTTCCTAAAATAAAAAAAAGAATACGTGGAGATTTTTTGTGTGGATTTCGATGATGACTTCTATCCTTGACTTATTTGTGTTCTTCGTTGTAGGCATGTACTAGTACTTGCCAATAATAAAGCGCCGCTGGAATTTTTTGGAAAAGGTTCATGATTTTCTTTCTCAAAAGATGTTATCGCGATGACAGTTTCATGATTTAAGATTAACGAGTGAAAGATAAATAATAATAAATTCCATATTGAGCTCAGATTAGTGACTGATTAAATCGAACTTTTTTGTTCTTAAATTGTATATAAGTACATAATGTTCTTCTGTGTAAATATAAGTACATGTGTGCAACTAAGTAATAAGTGAACGCCCACAAAGTAAAGTTTGCATAGCCTTGTTTACAACTATTGCTCTTCTGATCTGATACGATTTTTACATGTGTTGTATGCTATAATCATCGTTCATTGATGGATTAGAAATGTTGACAATTGAGTGGTTTTGGGTTCAGCAGTTGTTGAGCATGTCAGAAATATCTGCCATGACCGATGACATTCGCCATTCTGAAAAGAGTTTTTAATCTGCTGTTTTAGTTCTGTCCATCTTATTTTCTCTTCACATTATCGTTATCCTTTGTCTGCATTGCATACTATATATTTATCATTCACTCTGAAATACCTCCACAAAATGAGAGAATGCATTCAGCTTTGCATCATGATCTTTTTTACTAATCCGGCAGGACTTTCATGTTGTTCACAAGGCTTAATTATAAATCCTCATGATTCCACTTCTATATTCTTTTCTTGCATCCCTATTACTACCTCTTATACAATTCTCATCACTTCGCAAACTACAGTGAAACTTTTACATAAAGGTCCACCAGGAAAACTATCACATAATAGTATTGCATAGGAAATTTTTATGTTGCCGCCATTTCTGATGACGACAATTATGTGGTATGTCGGGGTATTCGGCAAAAATGCTGAGCAGCCTGTTTTTCCAGGAAAGTTAAACACTCGAATCAAATATTCCATTTTGACGGAGTGACAAATCTCTAAATGTTAATGAAGCTAAAATGTTTCCAACTAACATCATCGCTATCATCTGTCGGGTAGTATGCAGAATTCGTCATTAAATTTTCAGAATGTTAAGTTTTTGGTGGTTTGTTGGATAAAATGCACATGCAGTTCAATGCTAAAAAACGGTACTGATACCACAAAAAGAGTAGACTTCACCATGGTTTCCGTTCTAGTTTGAAATGAAAGTTGTCTGGCATTGGAATGTTTATGAATATTTAAAGTTGGTTTAGTCTAAATACGCCAAGGTTAAAATATACGCAACGGAAACACTCCAATATCATAATGTCATACCACAAATTTTAAATGAAAAATCTTATTCAGCTAATTTTTTATTTTGAATTGGTTTCGTTGCCGGTTTTGTCGGAAAGCAAAGCAGAAATACATTTGATAAATTTTCACATTGTATTTGTCTGAAAACATTTGCATGTTTTGGAAAAATAAGCACTTTTCGATGTACACATGCATTGAGCACAAAAAACACAGCTTAAGAAAGCTCCAGATAGTGGTTGTTGGCTATGCTGCAGATAAAAATGTTTATACAATAACACGGAGGTTACATCAATTAAATTAATCAATTGAAAATTCAACAGGTAAACTTTATAATTTAATAAACAAGTTGAAAGCAGTGTAAATGAAAAAATGAAGTTTTATTGACTTGACTTCACTAGAGTTCACTTTTCGTATAATTTAATTGCTGGGTGTATAAGTTATGTGCACTTTTACACTTAAACTCCTTCAAATATAGCATTTGTGTTTAAACACGACGTCATTAAACCTCTATATATAAGTTTAGTGAACAATCATACCAGAGATATATTTATTCCGTAGTGGAAAAAGGGATATAACATCGAAGAGAAAAACCACCGAGGGGATATACAACGCAACGAGGTATTTCGATTTTATTTGATTGTTTTAAATGATTTCTTTTCGGTCCCATTTTGGACCTTGTATATAATAAATTGGCTGTACTGCTAATATTTTTTAAACTTACCGTAATTCGATGGTCATCAGTATACTTTCTAGTAAAATTGCATTCGTTTGCTGCACCTGAAATATTCACATGGAAACGAATCAATAACGAAGGATTTATTATACCTGAAGAAATTAAGTAATACAAAAGGCTAGTACAATGTAGTATCATATCATCAAAAGATCAGCATCTCATTCGCGTGAAAAAGCACTAAAATATTCTTTTCATGTGCCATTGTATTTTTTCATAAACACAGGAATACGCACTACAAAAGTAACGTTTTTATTAGTCGACAAAATGCATTTTTCTATGGCTGTTATCAGTTTCACTCTAGCAATGAAACGCTTTTTGCGACGCATCATGAAAATAACGCTGGCTTTTGTTTGCTGTTATCTTGAAGTATTTATGTTCTCCGATTCCGATTCTACAACTCGGGAAAGTAAGCTCAAATAATATGATTTATGAAAAATATTCACATCCATTATCCATTGCTTCCAAAATAATAAAATACATGTAGAAAGCATACTAAATAGTGAAAGCATAATTGCATGGCCTTGAAAAATGCAGAAATTAAAGCGAGATTACTGCAGATAAAGAAATTCAGTACTAGGACGCATATAATGTATACTCGCCGGTTGGTTTGATATTCGGCCAGACTTATTGTTGTAACTTTATTATTAGATTTCGCAGTCTTATTTCATCATTCCTTTCGTATGGTATGATTAATCTAGCACATTAATTGTAAGAAATGGAGGGAATGCACATTTCTTTGTTGCGTGTGTTGTGTTAAAAGTGCTTGTAGCACTTCTTTTCGGCGGGTTTGCCTTTTACTTTCTGGTGTGCAAGCAAGCAACAGCGCTTGAGCTGTGTCTCATCATTACTCTGTCACTTGCTTCACACACCTTGCCTCGTGAAAGTGTAGAGATTTTTTTGTGTGATTGAGTCTTTCTTGTTTTTTATGGAAATAAAGATAGTTTAAAGTTAATTAAAGTTGTTGGCTTCCGGTTTCTTTTCACTGTTGAAACAGCGTTATCTAGTGATTCGAAGAATCTTCTGAAAATTGAAATAGTTTTTTAGTTTACTTGCATAAACTAATCTCCTCCTTTTTAATCTACCTTTCAGCAGATAGGAAGACTTGGAAGGAGACATTAATTGTAATAGCCCGAGTTATCTGCAGTACTGCTATAGAAAGCCAATATTGCTATTTTTATCCAAATGTTATAATTCCACAGCATTTAAAAGAAACTCTGGATATAAATTGCTTTGGAGTAATTTACAAGTTTTGTTTTTATTACACAGATGTCATTTCAAATAGCACTACTAAATCGCAGCTTCACGTCATCATCGCATCGTTTTTACTTTTACTCTCGTCCTTCTTGTCGTTATCACGCCTCACAGGCGGAACATATGTCAATGAAGTTGACTGTGACGCTGATGCCGACAAACATAAAGGAAAATTCTCGTTTTCCACCTCACATGACACATCCATGCATTACATTACGGTAAATAGCAATTATGTAGTTTGTAATATGTAATAACATGTGTGGCAATAGTGAATTGATTTCAAAAGAACCTGGGTACGCCTTACACAAAAAAATGTTGGGCGATTTAAATATTGATGAAATTATCATACGTTTTTGCGTGCAATTTCGGAAAGTTTTATTTCGTTTGATAAACTGAATGGATGCATGCTGCTTGTGAGATAGATAGATGGATTATGTGTATGGTTTTCAAAGAAAAGTGAGAGTGTACTTTGTGATCTGAATGAGAATGACGATCGGATCACCATACTTGTATTTCCTTCAAACACTCAAGCAAAGTCAAGTCAGAAAACTTGTAGTTTTCCCTTCCGTTCCAGTCGTGCTTCTTTTCCATTCCATCCGGTATTCACTGAACCAGTTGACTTTTTATCATTTTCAGCAGTAGCGTCTCTCACTCTTCTTGTTGCTGCGTAAAATGTATGTACATTAAGTACTTCAACTTAAATACTTTTTTCCAATAAATCACATCGTACTTTAAAAGTTTTAGTCCTCATGTCTCGTATGCAGTCAAACAGCGTGAATTGAAGTAAAGCATGTTGCTAACATACAGACCAGCCAGACACTAGGGATGAAAACTTGAAAGGAATTTGAAGAAGGTTGTTTGTTGGAATTGACTTTGGCGGAACTTGTAAGAAATGGATCAAAAATATATTATGTCGTGACCAGTAAGAACCAAACATTTTGTCTTGCGCCTTGGCTTGTCAAGTTGCAAATAAAAATGCACCGAATGGTCATATTATTCGTTGTCCATTCCATCTTTTTTTCCTCTGAAGAATGTTGCTCTAAAATACAATCTGTTAAATATAATATTGAACAAAGTCAATTGTAAAACATTAACAACATTCAGCTCAGTTTAAAATATTTAAAACTTAAACATTTATTACATGAGCGTGAACTAATCACTGCTAATTTCGGGATATTTTCTATTAAGTTATCTCACTGAAAAACTGTTTAAAATGCTTTCAGGACAACTTACAAGCATAAAAAACCCCGAACCCAAAAAAAAACTTTACAGAACTACGTTTTTCGTTTTTACCGTTTAGAAATGTTATTTAATTTTTTTTTTCATATTACCCACAAAAGTGCACTCTTCAGAGCAAACTTTTGCTGTAGTCATGAGATACGCTATAAATCATTTGTCACATTCAAATTCAAACTAAACTTGCAACCTCAAAAAATATGCACCATAAAAATTAGCCAACATAAGCCTATCATTTTGTCTGCCAGTTCATATGCCTGCGTATGTGAT
>JAQFZH010005096.1:0-11024 GCA_034695485.1 Entomobrya nivalis
CCTGCCACTGGCCTTCTGCTATCCCTGAGTGTATTTCTTGTTGAGAATATTTCCAGCCGATCACGAAGAAACCAAATTGTTTTTTCTTACAAAATATGTTTAAATGCGGTATTTAAAGTTTTAAAGCATAGCGGTCGGTCTGTTGTTAAATTAAATGAAGAAGTGGACAATGTAATTAAAATAGACGTACAGCAGGAATTATCTGATAATATTCATTAGTAGGTGTTGAGTAGATAGCAGATCAATTATGTATTGCTAGGATTTGTAAATCTTGGAAGGATGGTTTGGTACTGAGAAGGAAGTGAATGTAATTGTTCATCTATTGGGTTTTCTGATAGTTATATTGTGGGTAGTTGTTCTTGAGTATTGGTTTAATTGCTAAGCTTTTGAAGTAAACCATATCAAGTTTAAAAGGTGCAAAATGGCGGAGAAGATAATGGAATGACAGAGAATGAGTCAATCGTGGCCCAGATGTGTATTCCATGTCCATTTGGTGAAGACGGGTGCAACTTTAAGGGTCATCCAGGTGAAATGAATAAACACAAGAATGAGTGCAAATACAACTAAGCATATTCGATAAAAAAATTGAAATTTCAAAAAATTGTTTATATAGTAGTCAATTAAAAAATATATCAATGTATTTTTTATAGAGGACACTCGGGACGGCTATGTCGACACCTTGGGGAAAACTGCGACTTTTTGAGTGACAATATCAGCCAGGAGGAAAGGGTGGATCATTTCGTTCAAGTTCATGGGGCTCGCATGACTACCAAATGTGCTAAAGATTCCGAGTTCACAAATTGTAACGATAATGGGGATCTAAGTTGGCCACCCATAATTGTCACAGCAGCAGACAAATCCAGTGTATTGCTTATGGTCCGCAAAAAGGGCGGTTTCATCTCATGTCAATGTTTTCTCCTGGATAATCCAAAAACTACAGTTTACGAAGCAACGATTACTGTTTCCAGCAAGATTTCCGAGGCATGTGTAACTTTTTGAGTAAAAAAAGTACAGATTTTTATTTTTATTTGGATAAAATTTCATTTGTATTTATTCCCCTAAAACAGTTTGACTCGCTCACCTGGAAGCTGCCAGTGATACCTTTGACTGGAATTACACGATCTCGGGGTTCCGTTGGAATACGGGTGGAGGATTTGGATGAACTTTGTGATTTGGATAGTAATGTGCGTATTGATTTATCGGTGGTACTTCTTAGAGATGGATGATGTAATAATTTTGGTATCGGAACAATTTGGTCAAACAACTTAATAGTCTAAAAAAACCAGAGGTATAACGAAACTTATATAATTTTCAAACTAATTAAAACAAATTTCATAGCTGAGTAATTTAAGAAGTAATTGTATTTTAAGTATTTTCTCAAATAAATTTAATTGTAATTATATTTATACGTACTATCAACCAACCAGTGATTCATTGTAACAGAAGTTCAAAAAAAGGTACTCATGTAATAGTAAAAAACATTATAATTTAAGACATTATTGCTAGTGTCATTTAGCGAGGATGGTAAGATCCAATTTTGTGATGAAATGTACAGTTGGTAAGATAGTTTTTGCTGGTTCACATGTCAAATTAATAATTCATGAAAAATAAAATAAATTTAAGAGTTGGTTAAAATAATTCATTGAACTAATTCGTGTTTCAAACTAAAAAGAATAAAGATTATAATTCAATTAAGTTTATTCAATTAACTCCAAATAATTGTGAAAGGTGCAGTTGGATTCAAGCCTAAATTCCTAATGACCACTTCACCTGTGACCCCAACTGTTCGAAATCACAATGCGTCCGCCCGTTACCAGTCACTCTAGCGATTGTACCTTTTCCCCCAAGTAATCTCAAAGTATCCAGTTTCTTATGCTTCATATCGGAGTACCCATCCCTTACAATAGTAGACTCCAGTGTACCTTCCACACTGACCTTAAAGTCTGCCAGATAATAGGCTCCACTTTCAATAGTTCCAATGAAGTCGCCATCATCGTAAAACAGGCTTCCCGGAACATTTCCTTGGAATGGCATCCATTGGGGTATTCAATGTAACTGAATCTCGACGAGTGGCCTCCTCCTGTCCAGTAAACTAATGGTAGTAGCGTCCACTGAAAGGGCGCCCAACCAAACGACAGGGAGATCAGAAGACCACTGCCCCCCCATATGAACTGGACGTCCACTCCGGATGTCTTGGGATCTTGGGAAAACTCGTGCCAAAGGGCGCGAGCTACAGTGCTGCCTCTTGGACATGGTCACCAAAAAAAAGTCTTTGAAGTAATGTACCCTCCCTCAACTCATGGCACAAACGGAGGATTTTTTACACTATTTTGGGAGCATCCATCATTTACATTTTGGCCCACAAAATTGGCTGGCTCCTTCATATCTACCCATAGTTCATCGTACTCCAATAAATGATGAAACTCCCTAATAAGCAGCCTCCACCATTCTCTTGTCGGGTTCTTGGAGTAGTCTGGAAAATAGGTATGGTCATTAGGCCATTATTGTAACCGTAGCGACAGAGCTGGAAGCCCAGAGCCCAGTACGGGCGCATTTAGGGACGGCTTAGGAATATTGCTCCATTGTGTTTTTGGAAGTGGGTCCAAGGAGTGAAAATCGAGCAGGCCTCTAGTGGTAATTTATCGGATTACTGGGCCGGGTAACATGGAGAATTCTATAGAAAAGGATTACATGGGTTTACGTGAAATATTAATTTTATCTTGATCAACGAAAGGTGATCCTAATTGGCATGTTTGGTTAATAGCATATATAATTGTGGATTTTTGAGATCGAAAGGCTACGCAAACTGGACATAATATTAAAATGATACAGGTGGTGAAACCGTAGATTATGATTTGCTCAACGTTGTGAACTGTAAAGGATTTCCAGTGTATGAAAAGCCAGCATATACGTAACATGCAAATGGGTTAAATTAATATGTAGATTAAAAACTCAGATAGAAGCCTAAATGTTTTGTGAAATATATGGTTGTATTTTGGATTCTGTTTTATGTAGTGAAGTTTGAGATTACAATATTAAGGTGGACGAACAAAGTTTTGTATGTACTAATGCACTTTAAAAATGCCAAATGTTAGAGACATTTTAAAACTGTGGGTTTAAAATATGGATCTTAAACAAGTATTTAAAAGGAAATATTATTCACTCTTTTTGTACAATTTCAGAAGAGCTGTATTTCTTTATTTTTGTTAGTTTAATGAATTATTATAAGATACAATTATCCAATAGTAGATATAATTAAACAAGTTAAAATAGTTTGTTTACAATATACCTAATAACATAATTGTTAATATTTGTTACTGTATTATTTATTAAGTTATCGCAAATGCGAAAACCAAGTGTAGCCGTACATATTCGATAAGGCCCTTGAGTCAATCCACCAGGCCTACAAGCATTTAAAATTCTTCTGTCCTCCTCTATCTTTAAATGTAATATCCAATATGCTTGGAAACATTTGCAATGCTGATAAGGTATATTTGCTAAATATGTAGGTACTTTTGCATTAATAACACAAACAAGTGTCAAAGCAGAATAGTACATACACGAATAAATTAATTTTGACCTACATTTGAATAACTTGAACTAACAAATCGTTTTTAAAAACATAAAATTTGGCGTTTGTGTGCAGTCTGAGTCTATAGTTACAAATAAAGCTGTTGTTAGAAAACAGTTAACTGTAATTTTGTGTATAAGGTAGTAAAATCCTTAATTTTTAAAAAACATTACGCATAAAAACAGAGTAAAATCAATTTTCTTAAATAAACAAGGGTTCTGACACCACTGAAAAATCCAAACATAGGTAAACGAAGAACCCGCAGTGCTCACAGTTGCAAATTAAATTAAAATATTATGCAATTTGGCACAGATGCTTTATTTTGTTTAGCCAGGAATGGTTTTAATGCCACTTGGGTTGTACTGGAAAATCCCCCGATAAAGTGTTCTAACCGAATAGATTTTATAATTTGAAATTCTTACTTATTTATTCCGATTTTTAATGAAGCACAATCAAAACAATATGTGTTGATATGCATTGCATTGGAGATTTGGTTGGTCAAATTTCGAAGAAAATATGGATTTGTATTCAAGATTCAATTTTTCCATACCAGCTGCTTGTAAATTATGCATACTTAATTAAAACTTTGACTTGGCTACTTTTCCACTACAACTTTCTGGTATAACAATAAATACATATATCAAGAAACTAATGTCGGCAAAATTCAAAATAATCAGAATCTATCGTTTCAATATTATATATATTATACGTTGGATAGAGGCGAGTTGACAGTTGACGGCAATACTAACTCATTTGTTTGAAATATTTAATATTTATATGTCAAAGTTTAAATACACATATTCAACTCTTAAACTTATGATGCTTCGAAAAAGCAATTTTTGTACGAGGTTTCGTGTCTTCAATTTAGCTAGACCAAGAGAAAAGTAACCACCATATCAACTACCTGCATGAATGTGTTTAAAAGTGTTTTCATTTCCAGGTGGAAAAATGGTCCAACTTGTACTCTTATTGGTAAGCAAGCTTTAACCTTTTTCCTACAATATGCACTCAAAAACTCAGTATTCCAGTAATAAAAAAACTTGTCCACTTCATACACAATGGTTAAAGCATATTTATGAATGCCAACTGTCAATACCACCAAAAGAACATCATATCCTGCCAGAGCTACTACCAATGCTAAAGGCAACTCCGAGTGTAGCTTTATAACTGTGAACGTTGTCACAACATTCATGCAATAACCACAAAACATCATAGCTGGAAAAAACACACAGCCAAGCTGATTAAATTCCCGCCAAATCAAAAATACATTGTGATACCTTGTCAAAGCTTTTCTCAAATTTACACTGCGTGTTTGCAGTTTGCAAGGTTTGGAGTATACTCTTTTGTAAACGTGACCAAGAATGTAGGCTTGTTCTAACAAATTTGGAGATTCTACTATCACCATTACTATTGAATTTAACAGCTGAATGGCATGAACACCTACGAATGTAAAAGTAATGCTGACATAAGAAGCTGATAATACTGGCTTCAAAGCTGCGTGTTTCATCACAAAGTTTGGTAAGTAGAAGTTAAGGATTGTGTGAATCACAGTATTGTTGAAAACCAGAGGTAAAAATGCCATCATAAAAGGACCAAGTAACAGCAATCCAGATACAGAATAGAGAAAAATTGTTGCAGAATCGATTTTTTCATCTAATTAAAAAAACCATTCAATATATTTAAATATCTTATTGCTTAGTAAAAAGATAATTTCGAATTTGGTATAGTTTCTCACCTGTAATTTTTCTATGTTTGTATGTCTGGTTGAGAACCCAGCTAAGGTTATCCTTCCAGTTCCACTGTGTCACGACTACTGCTGGGCAAAATAGGGTGAGTCCCCAAAACATGAAATCAATAACAAAATCAATAAATGTCATGGATAGTTCCGAGGTTGCAGTAACATAGTGGACCATTCGACAAAATGAAACCAAATGAATCAGTGTGCCTTGGACAGTAAACCATTTGTACAGTTTGCTGGACTTATGAACTGCTTCAAATTTTGAAGTTTTTGGATTGTAAATTATGCAAAGTTTAGAAATTTTCTGATAAAATTGAGACATAAGCAAGAAATGTTTCCACATTTTTGGATATTTTTGTTGTATATATTTGTTTTTGTACTTTACTGTACTGGTTTACAAAAGAACTCTACTTGGAGGGGTCGGGATTTGGAATAAAATTAAAGCGGACGGAATCCGTCCAGTAGTAAGTCTCAATATCTCTAAATATTCTGCCGTAAGATAAAAGCGAGCTATAAAATATTCATTACTTAATTTTTTTCACTATGGGTTCCTTATTCTTTCTTAAAAAATAATTATTTACTTGACTCCACACAACCAGAACAACAGAGCAATGCATATATTGTTGTTTTACAGACAAATAGTTATACCTTTGACGTGACATGTTGATATGTCAAATAATTGAAATATACAAATAAAAACTTAATAAACCAGGAATTCTGAGCGTTATGAAGAGATATAAGAAAACTGGCTTGCATAACTTAACATGAATTTTCAATTGACCACAGAAGCTCTGTTCGGTGTTTCTGAGATTTGGTTTGTTTATCATATATTTTAGCGACGTCACCAGATTGCTAACTAACATAAGTTATATTATAATGAATAATTGAATTGGTTGTTTATGAAAAGACAAATTGAAAAAAAAACAAGTTACGGCTTACATTTTCCATGAATAAATTTTAGATATAATGTCCATAAGTAAGTTTAGAGTTGTTGATCACCAATTTGATTATTTTGAAAAAAAATATTGTGATATATCTGAATAATATGATTATGATGCCTGATGAGTTAATTGTATGTGTCTGTACACGTGCGCCTGACTTGTGGTCACGCCACGTCTTACTTCTTGTTAATCGGAAAACTACACTCTGTATTTAATACTTTATCTGCTCTCCTAGCTATTCACTACTCTCTACTTACTATTAAATTACTACACTTATCTAGGCAAAGGTTCCATGCGTCTCTGTCACCTTCTTTCATGCACCAAGCATCAATACACACATAAATCCCAACAATAATTTTGGGTTTTGCTTGTAAAAGGATTTGCAGATCTAAATTGTCATGTTAGCCTCTTATGTGAGTATTTTTTTGAATAAACTAAATTTAAATGTCCCTTAAAAATGTCCGAGCCCGTAATCTAGTCGTGTTCGTTAATTTTAGCCGTCTCATAGTCTGAAGCTTGGATTTACTGGACAATAAATGCATGTTTAAATACAAGTCTGTTTTTGCGCAACTCCTTTGCTTGTAGATTTAAACTTTAAAGTCATTCATGTTTATTACGCTATTTGTACTAAGGGACCATTTGTTGTTGTTTGTTGACCAGCAAAAAAAGTTTGCAAAACCGAGCAACTAGCTCTGAACTTAACAAAATATTTTCATTGTTGCAACCCTCTTTTCGCCATATTCAAGCGACAATTTTGCCAGTTAGTTGCTTTGCTGTGGAATAATTTAAAAATAAATCAAAATGTAGACGCAATGCTCCTAAAAACAAAAATGTTTTTCTCGCCAAGCTTGCAGGTCAAAAACCAACTGCTAGGTTGTATTCATCATTGTCTTGTGTAAGTTTTGTGAATAGTCAACAATACACAGAACAATTGCTTCTCTGGTAACCACCGTTAAATCGTTTTATATTAGTCTCTATGTTGTCATTTCTGAACTAGGTTAAACTACATATGGTTGTGGAAATGTAGAAAAATCTTATTTGTCTGTATTCCCTTGAAGATAGCATGCGATCAGCTTATTATTTCGTAAGCGGTGCCTTTGCTTTGCTTGTTATCTTGAGGTGTATACGTTGTTAGTCGGTTGACTGACATGGACTAATTTTAACATAAATAGTAAGTGAGTTCTGAAAACACATCGTCGTAAGATATGTAAAACATACGTAAAATGACAAAAAAGCAATTAACCAAGAAAGACAGTTATGTATTTTGTTTTTCTTTTCTTGCGCTTACTGCGATGCTTGCTAATGCTTAGAAAATAGCAGTAGGGTATATTAAAAATAATTTAAAATATGTGAGATATATGTAAGCGTTTTAAGCGTGTCCAAAGCGAATGTAAAAAAGGGTAGCACTTTTGTTAAATAGATAGACGAAAATAAGCATATCAATGAATAATTAAAATGTTTACTTCTTTTATTCAGGGCACATACCTGATTAGCCTCGTGTTTGACCCGCTATTCGTTTAAACCAAACCTCTTTACAAGCTGTTCACTTGTATGGTGTGTAATAAATGCTTGCAATTTATCCTATAGTGAAATCGCCACATCAACACTGAAAAAAGCGTCAGTCTGCTACGCTTTCTGTTGTTCAGCTCAGTTCAGAACAATTTTTGCGCATTCAGCTAAGCAAGTCTTGAGTTTCCCCAAAATACATTTAGTTCAGGTAAATAATAGCAGATATTTAACTTGCGGCGATTAAATTACATTTTGGATTACATTAATGGATTCGTTTTCTTAGATTCCAAAACTTGTGGTTATTGAACCTTAGAAATAGCAAACATTTTCAACAATATTTCCATACTTGGCCTATCAACTAACACTGAAGTTTTGAAAAACTCAGTCTTTCTTTGAAAGAAAATCAAGTTTTCTAAATCCCAGCAAATCCAAGTTTTTATGCTGTGCGATTACTGCTGTAAAATACCAGCTATTTGTCACATCACTACTCTATTTTTCTGAGTGCAGGAATATATCATTATTGTTCACTGCCTAATAACTGCATATTTTTGGAAGCTTTTGAGTTCAACACCTTTGCCTTCCAATGATAAAATTTCTGACCCCTTTTATTTCTTTTGGGTTTTTGGTACTATAGTAACATAACTATGCAGATAAAACTACTAGACTAGCATTTTACTTAACAAGACTTGCTCACATTTACAATCGTGTTTTCGGACCTGGTCTTGTAAAAAATCAATACAAACTGGTCGTGTTGTAGTCGTACTCAATTTAATGGACAGTATTTTAATTGATTGCTTTGTTATGGACTAGTTTAAAATAATATTTAAAATAAGGTGCAAAACTCTCTTTAAAAACAAACATATTTTTGCTAGCAAAACATACAGGTCAAAAAACTACTGTCAGGATTTAAATATCATTGCCTTATGAAAGTTGTGTGTGTAGTCAACATTACCCAAGATAAGTGTCTCTTTGGTAACCAGTGCTGGATTAATTTCTCTTCGACTTTCGGATGCCATTTCTGAACAAATCCATAATTACAGAAGGCCGTGCAGGAACTGTCCAGATTCACATGAATGTAATTTGAAGTTAACTCTTTTTGCGCTCGGCCATATTTAAATACCTGATCCTTGCTAACGTGGTAGTACCACAGATCAATATTGCAAATTGACTGTATTCGCATGGAGCAAAATAAGTAAAAAAATATATGATTTCAGTTTAGGCCATATTTTAAAATTGTGTTAGGCAGTACATTTGTGTTACCACTCATCATTCCAATTTACCACTCAAAAACCACTATATACATTTAAATATTTCTTCGTGGCTGGCAAGTGAACATATACTTTAAAAACACACTAAACTGTATGAGGTCATTTACGGATTTAACCCGATTTTTTAGGTTTTGGACATAGCTATGCATGGGACTACAGCAGTTTAAACAAACTAACTATTTATAGTAACGATAAGGTTACATCATGGTAACGAATAAGTTAAACGATTTTTTGCAAGATTAGCGGCTTTCCTAAAAAAGATTGTGTAAGCTTCAGAAAGATATATACTATACCCAAATTCCTTGGTTATGTTAAACATTGCAAACCAGCAACGAATAGAGGTTACGGATAATCGCACGTATGTCTTACGACTGTAGATTGAATTTATTTAAAAGGCCAACTAAGCACGTAAGGATTTCAATTTAAGATTAACGTCTCGTTTGGTTTTCAGTGTAAGACGAATGCTAAACTTGAGCATCAAAGCAAAATTTCTGAAATCAACCAACTTTATTTCCATAAAAAATCGCATTAAGATTTTTTATTGTGAGAAATATAGTTTAAGCATTAATTAAAAACTTGGATTGGTTCATGTGGAACGATTTAGCCAACAATCAAACCTAATTCTCATAATCAGATATTTTTGTCTTGACACTTTAAAATGGGGACGAAGCTAGAAGCAAATATCTCGATATTGTTTGTTTTGTCTTGTTTATTAATAGGGAACATTAGCAACTACTTTACATTTGCGACACAAAACGAATTTTCCAAAAAAAGATCTTATCGAACAAATCAGCATTTTGAATGCATTCGCAGGTTGCACAATACGTGTACTCAATTTTAGAGGGTTAAATATTGACTTCGAAGTAGTAACTCAACCTATTCTTCTGCTTCGATACTTGTCGCATTGTGAAACATACAGGATATTTCCATTTGAACTTGGCTCATCATATCCAATATTAAGGAGCGAAAGCTTATCTACTTGTCACGACGTTAACACTGACAAAGCAAAGCTACCATCAGAACTAATAGGAGCTCATTATGTGGCGCAAACTATCTCAGATTCGTTTCAACTGCAACTAAAAAATCTCACTTGTGAAGCAAACGTCTATCTTCATCCGCCGACTGAAAAGGAAGCTCCACAAATGTACACGAAAACTTGGACCTGGGAAAGTTACCTTATCAATCCAATTGCTAGCAACTTTCTGTATACCTATAATGATCGAAGGTTGATGTGGAACCATGTAAACTCCGTTCCTGAAATCTCACTGCTTATTTGTAGACTAAACGCAGACCCAATTTGTTGGAATCAAAAAGATGCGAATAAATGGATTGCTGGGGTTTTCGAGGATAAAATAAATTTTCCAAGACTATCAAATAATGTGATGATTTGGGAATACCCGTCCTTCGCATTGAAAACGCTGTGATCCTTGCGATTCTTTCAAAACCATCCAACTTCATGGGAAACTGATTCCAACTGACAGAAATCAACTTGAAAGTGTTTTAGCAGAAAGTCAGCAGATCAATCCTGATCCTCACTCAGTTCGAGTTGTGCTATTACGTGATATCCCTGAGTATGCCAATTTCAAAGGGGAAGAAGGAAAAAACAGACGAGCTGTCCTAGACCAAATTCAAAAGTATCCAGTTGAAAAATCATTGGGGCCCTTATATTTCCTAGCAGACATGCACTTAAACTCACTGCTACTACGAAAGTCAGCAAATATCACATTTTCTTAAGATTATGGAAAATACATTAACAAATGGAAAGACGTAATTGTCGATGCTTGCAGCTCAACCCAGACTATAAATTCACATTACATATTTCGTCCAAGGATACAAAGATATTATTCTTGGACTCGAAGTTCTTTTCAAGATAGCCGATTGGTGACCTGCATCAGCCAATATCGTTTTGTGAGTTGTCATAAAGAACAAATGCCTTGGACCTACCAGCTAGCAGAACTCATTTCCCCTTTCGATATATCAACGTGGCTGCTAATTTT